>JAVQKC010026538.1:0-25382 GCA_036025475.1 Philypnodon macrostomus | reverse complement strand
AATTCCTTTTTGAGTTATCGCGTTCACAGCTAGGATCTGCGGACGCGGACGCGGACGCGGACGAACACCGACGTGATTCCATAATATCGGCGACACGCTGTTTTCGCCGATATAATGAGCACTCAAACTGGGCATTTGAACACTTCTTTAACTTGACTGCTGTAGTTTATTATATCATTAAGTGCACTTTTACCAAATAACGAACAGATATGTCTCATGTTTTTGTGCTTCTTTTGGAAAGTCAATAGTAAGTAAATTACTAAAGCTTATTAGCACTTACCGCTACTGAAAAAGTAAGGCTAAATGTTTGCATTCCTTTCAGCAAGCGGAACCACTTGAATGCATCATTACCCTGAGGAGAGTATTGGGTGGGTAATTTTGGACCAAGTGAGAAATTTTGCTCTGAAGGCTTAATTAGGCTATCAGCAGAGTCGGAGTATGCGATGCAGTATATCAGCTCCTATCACTGTGATATTTAGAGCCTGTCTTTTTTTAATTTTTTATCACAGCCTGTTGGCCTGGCTCCCGTCTATCTAATGCTCCAGGTATTTAAACTAACATCCATCCACTTTGGTGTTTTGCTGTTACCTCCTTATGGCAGTAAATTAAGACAAGCAAAAGTGCTGTTATGCCGTCGGCGCTTTTTTGAACAAGGTGATCATTTTTCTTTGTTTCCTTTCTTTTCAGTGCCCAACCCTAGGCAAGGGGAGAGAGGGAGGGTGACAGAAAAAGGGCACCTGTTACAGTTAGTCATCTCTCAGTAACCCTAGAAACGGCCAATAGAGATGTAAAATGGCCGTCACCTAGGGAACCGGAGAGAACGTGAAAGGAGAAAAAGTATGGAACGGACAAGGGGGGATGATGGATGCCATTACGACGGTTGTACTTAGGAAAGGTGTGTGTATGTGTGCTACTCCGCAAGTGTCTGTCAAACAAAGAGGGAGAAATCAAGGCTTAGGGAGGAATTAATCAGACTCTCACATGCTAGTG
Organism: Philypnodon macrostomus; assembly: GCA_036025475.1. Classification (NCBI taxonomy): domain Eukaryota; kingdom Metazoa; phylum Chordata; class Actinopteri; order Gobiiformes; family Eleotridae; genus Philypnodon; species Philypnodon macrostomus. Next base: position 24,392 of record JAVQKC010026538.1, on the reverse strand, counting down.
CTATAGCGTTCTGATGGATATTATGTAAATGACTGCTCCTGACTTAGTTTTTTTTTTTTGAGCATGTCAGCTTGCTTTGCACCTTGTGCCGCTGCCTCCCTTCAGCACACCCCTGATCTAAATGGGCTCTGTGGGTGTGAAAGATTAGTAGTGGCTCCTCCGCTGGTGTAGAGTGAACCACCCTGACCTCTGAGTCATATTAACCTTACCGCAATCGCAATAGTCAAACCCTTCTCTTTTATATACCAAGGTAATCTCTTAGAGTGACACTGTGTATAATTTGGACCTTAAATAACTTATCTTATTAGAATGTACTCTCCTCTGAGCAACTCCTGAGTGTTTCACATTCTTGTCCTTTATCACTATGTAAGTTCAACAGGTTATCACATTTTCAGCTGCTAGCAAGCTAAGTAATGACTGACTGCAAGTAGCTAACAAATAAAACAGCTCTAAAATCCAACTTTTGGCATTACACTGGCGAGACAATGTTACATATGTCTATGCAATTGTGAAAAACAGCATTTCTTTGTTTTGTTGAATAGCATATTTGCAAGCTAAATGTTAATGTAATGCTAACCTAAGCTAATTAAAACATCATCATTTTCTTTGAACAGTGTAACCACAAACTGTGACATACAATACATTTTCGGTTGTCAAAATTAGGCTTCTGGAGTTTTCCCAACCAAAGAAGGAGCCAGAGAAAGAGAGCAAAAATTGCATTGTGCCCCTTTAAGTCCCGTTCATAGTGTATTTATAGTCAGCGTCCCCAAACAGCCTGCAGAGTGGATTTTTGAAGAAGACCCCCTCCTGACAGCATTCAAAAGACGGTTTCCCATTTCTGGAGTCATTCCGTAGCGAATTACACCATAGCTCAATTTCCTTTTCATAGAAATAACAAAAAAGAGAGAGGGGGCTTTTTACCACAACAGCAACTATTCTACAAAGTTTTGGCATCTCTGTACAAGTATTTGAGACATAATGTTTTTAAAACAGAAAACATGAATTCAGTGCACTGCAATAGTGATTATAGCACATCAAGACTATGATAATGAGGCAAATTATTTAATCTTTGCTACTGTCTGTCTTTAATGCAGCTAAAGATATAAACGCCTAGATGGAGGTGGGTGTAAATTAGATGTTAGAATTGGTGAGGGAGAAAAGCAATGCAATTTGATCTAGTTCAATGTAGTGTATGGTATTATTGTTCCCTAAAATGAAAAGTATATTTAAAGATCTATTCACGACAAACTACAGTCTCTTAAAGTGGAGTCTGCAAGTCCTTTTTCATCCATCTGTTCAGGTACTGAGGCTCCCCACTGTCCAAAAACTCTATATTGTCACTTGTGAATGAATGAGAGTGAATAGTTGTCTTTCTGTCAGCCCTTCAACCTCCACCTATGGGCCATAGTTTCTTGGATATGCTGTGTTCACCACCAGGAAGCATGTTTAATGTTTTCTATGTAAATGTTATGAATACAATAATAATGTGTTGAATTGAAGAGTGTATGGTTCTTAATTATTCATATTACATTTCAGAACAGTTTTTAATGCCCATATAGTTGTCTTAATGATTTTTATTCCTTTGAGCTGAAGTATGGTTTGAGTGATTTCTCCAGTGAACCCTGCAGTGAATTGTAAAACCACTGAGCGAGAAGCGTTCAGTAACTGACACTTGACTTCACGGGTTACTGCAGCAGATGGAGCAGGGGGAACTCTATGATGCTCAAAACAATTGCCAAGTAATGATATTCAAACAATAAAGACAGCACAATGAAAACTCACTTAGATATAAAAGCTGGGAGCTAAGCTATTTTCAAGTATTTCTAAAATGGCTGAATTTTCCGAACAAGACCAGATCAAATCCATCATTCACTTTCTTTATCCTCCCTTTCCTTTTCTCACTCAGGTCAGTTCAGGTTAGATTCTAAACCAGTTCCAAAATAACCATTGTAATTTAGACAGGAGAGTCAGAAGCCAAGTCCTCAGTAGTTGAACATAAATGTATTCCATTAGTCAAGTCTCAGGTACAATTTGTGAGACCGATGAATACTTATCCAGAAAATGGGAAGTGCTTGCCAGTATTACCTTCTGAACTTTTTACAAAAAAAAAAAGATACTCCATTTATTTGTTACTATGACAGCATTTTCCCCAAATGGACACGCACATTTTATACATGTTATTCTTGCATTGAAATAGGTGTACATAGTGGATAAGTACTTGGTAAGACTTGAATATAGTGAAGTCTGTATATCCTCCCCATACTGTTTTACTGTGTGTTCTCTCCATTACTTCTGCTTCATCCGATTTCCCAAAGACATACACATATTGGGACATTTAGGTCACTTAAGATTGTCCATAGTGAATAAAAAATAATCAGCCGAGGGCCCATAGTTGCTAGAATAGGCTCTAGATCGCTGATTTTTGACTTGGTTAAGTCCTGGTTTAGACTTGTTTAGGCCTTCTTTAGTCCCAATTTAGGCTTCTTATCGTTTATTAAAATGAAAAGCCAAATAAAAGTGCCTGTATGGTTAGCTGTAAGTTAGTTAATATTAATTCACCATGGCAACACAATCCATTCAGGCTTTTAACAATACTCTTTCCCATCAGTCTAATTAACACATTTTGAATACCACTGCATCAGAAGTAGGTTACGCAGCACACAGGGACTTGTTTAATTATGTATCCAACATTATAGCGGGAAGTTCCAGATGACATATTTTATTTTCTCACAAGTGGTGGGATCAAACACTACAGAGTGAGTTGTAAGTGACAGCACAATCCGAAAGTTTAGCTCCTCTTCCTCGCTGACAGAGCCGACGGGAAACAGAGCGGTTTCTTGGCAACAGTGCAGACTGCTTGACACTGATGGGATGGACAGGATACAAGGCGGGATGTGTCGAACTAACGGCCTGTGATGGCGCATGTGTCTGCTGTCAGTTTAACCTCCTGAAGTCAGCCCTGACACAGCGGTCAAGACTCAAGCTGTGGTGCTGAAAGTTTGGACATTGTTAGCTAGTTCTTTGGGGGAAGTTGTAAGTTAAAGAAAACATAGTGGGCATTTCAACTAGCTATTATTTGAAATGGTGGGTGTTGTGGTGGTAGTTACATGCTTGTGGTGAAAAAGTGAAATAGGAATTAAGTCATGTGTCAAGTTTTTGGTTATTCAGACTATTCTGGCAATTTTGGGCCTCTGGAAGGTTACATCCTGGTTAATGGCCATTAGTCACAAGGGTTACATAAAGTCCTACACTGACAAGCAACCATTCACTCAATTTAAAAGTAATTAATTTACCCTAATACCTAGTACCTGAGAAGGACATGCAGACTACTCTCAGGGGGTTTTCCTGTCGACAAAACCCACAGTTTCCTCACTGAATGGCATCAGTGCTAACCACTCACTCACCAGTACTCGGTATCAGTACTGAATCATACAATAGAGTAGAAACAGTCAGATGTGAGTTTCATTGTCACACTAACATTATAATACTAACAGGTATTTCTGAGAAATTACATTGTAACTACACACAATTACCAGGTTATTAACTTACCACACTGTTACCATATTATTACCGTGCCGTAATGTAAAGCTTTACCAATATATGTTTTCTCATACAGCGCATCTTGGTCTTGTGATAAATAAAACGTTTTTAGACGGGAAGGGAAAAATGTTGCAGTGAAGTTATCGAAGTAAAGCTAGCGTATGTTAGCATCAGCTGTTTCCTGTTTGCACTGCGCGGCTCTCACTACATTAATCAAAACATGTAATTTATCATTTAGATTACATCACAAGTCAAGGTGTGACTATATAAACTACTGGGCTGAGAACTGAATGCTCAGAAAGCTACGACTGGACAGGAAGTAGCTTGATGTAGCTTTAGCTGCAGCCTCAGGATTGTATTTTATATAATTATTTGTAACACCTTGGCATTTAAAAGGTATCCAGTCTCTGGGTCCCAGAATTATGGAAACACATTCCTCTTTGGGGAGTGACCAGTTCCCAGGCGCCTCATGCCGTTCCATTTCATTCCATTCTGTGTAGTGGAAAAGGGCCTATAGAATAGTCTCACTGTGAGTTTTAACTGTTTAGAAGAGTTCACTAGCCCTGGAGTATATTTGAAAACACAATTATTTAATGACATATATAGGTTTGTCAGTGTTGTTTTTGTAAATGGGATGCCAGGTGTGACAAACCCTATTATGGAGCCGGAGTTGAAAAGTCAGATTTGTGCCACAGATATGAAAATAATCCCTCTACATCTCATCCAGTTTCAGTTGGCTTGCTAATGCAAGGTGTAAAGGAGCCTTTTGTGTATTAATTTGCGTGGGAGCTGCAAGCATATCCACGTGCGTAGGAGTGTTGGAGCGTATGTGAGTTTGGCCCACCGTACGAGCACTAAGAATGTCACTGTCAAAATTTGTGCTTCGAGATACTTTTAGAATTTGTAAACAATATGGCTCAGCGTGCGTCTTGGTACAATAAGCAACTATAACACATGATTAAAACACATGGAAGAATTTGCATTAGACACCTCACAGCAATAATGTTTGAGGTTTAAATCCCGGCTATAACACGTTTCTCTGAGGAGTTTGTATGTTCTCCCTGTGTCTGGCTGCGTTTTACCCGGGTAAATCCGGTTCTCCCATCAACCTTAACCATGCACAATAAGCTATTCTTTCAGCTACATACTCACAAAAAAATATCCCAGCCAATCAGGAAACAGGAGAGGAACAAAAACAACCAATCAGAGGAGTGACGTGTCAAAGATCCAGGTTTCAGATCGGGTCAAATGCATAGAACTAATTAGCATAGTAGTATTGCTGGTTATCTCATGACAATATTCACAGCCCTAAAAGTAAGACAAGAGTAGGGATGTCAAAGTGGATTCAAGTTCAAGTTTTGTATATGTCAAGCTAGACCTAATGGGATACTTTGCATGCAGTGTTTAACATCATACTTCAAAACGTGAATAAAATAGCTTAACAAAAGCATGGTAGAGTGAGTGTAGCAGGTCAGTGTAGGTGTAAGAAAGGCAGCATACCTGCGTCTTATGAGTATATTTGTGTATCTGGATATCTTAATCCTCCACGTCAAAATGATTTTACAGGCCTCGCTCATCTCTTCCAGTCTCCCAAACAGAGGAAGACGAGATTAGTCACACCTCCTCCACTGCTGCCTTCATCCGCTTCTCCACAAGTGTGTGTACTTGTGTGAGTGTGTATTTGTGTGTGGGGGCTAGGCGTGTTTACGTAAAGCTCCATAGAAAAGGCAGGAGTCAAAGCCGAGAGTCCTTGGCAACAGAATGCAATCGCTGCTCAATGGACCATTTTGTGCCGATCTGACCCTGCCGTATTGAGTTGTATACAGTATGTAGAGTTACACAGTTTCATGAAGCTGTGGAAGATAATCAGACCATGCAGCTGATGCCGGAGCGGCTTTCCCACCCATATAGAAAAGCACCAAGAATGTTCATTTCCTGGAGTTATATGGCCAGTTATAGTGTCAATGAAGAAAACCATTTTCAATTAACTGTCACAACATAAAAATTCAAACGCTCCAAGTCCTAGATTTGGCCACAATTAACCTAAGAGCATCCACTAAGAACATCTCCTTAAAGAACATACATTAAAAACTACACTAGATAGAATAATTCAGCTTGTATTTATGAGCTTTTGGCAATTACATGCTCAGTGGCTCAACGAGAGAAGGGATGCATCCATTTGAATTCCAATGTCAACAATGAATAAATGGTGACAGTGATAGTTGCTATTAGAGCCTTGATAATATAGAGAAGCTATGCCTAGAAACATAATTGCACATTATAGATAGGTTTATAGACTCAAATAAATGCACTGTATATGTATATGTAAATGTATATAAACTAGGAAAACATACACTCCTAACTCCCACACATACTGTATAACCTACGCCCACAAAAGAGACCTAAATGCCTGGTGCATGTGTATTAGACATTTAAAAGATGCATAAGATAAGTTCCATAACACATGCCCCCTCACACACTGATCCAGCAGTGACGTGAATCTGTGTACTTCCTGAGCTCCATGCCCACGTTCAGCCTGATAACGATAATTACCACACAATTCACACAAGGCAATTAATTACCCGCAGAGTTCAGCTGTTTACACAAAGTACGAGCGTGTGTGTTTATGTAACATATGATGAGCGCGGGGGTCAGGAGGAAGTGAGCGCTCTTCCTACTATTGTGGAAGTGTGTGTGATGACCCCCGACCTCTGAATCAGTGCACCTCTGTCACCACTGACCCCAAGTCAAACACCCTTTGAAGCGTAAAACAATGTTCATGTTGGGAAATGTGTTGTAGCTATTTTTTTTTATACATCATGGGTACATGGATCAATACCACTTTACAGTTAGCTTAGAACACTGTACAAAGCTATGTAATTGGGCTGCTTCATTATGTATAAGTGAAAAGGCATCATTTTAGGTTTTATTCAGTGTCTTGTATTGTTTTAAAAAGATGGATAATTGGCAAAAGGTCTGTTGTTCAACACAATTTGTAAAATGCTCGAAACTTCAATTCTTCTGTTTTTGGCAGATACTCAAACGGCTGTATTGCTTCTCCATGACTTCTTCCAGCCTATTAATAAGTCATTAAATTGTCAATGATAACAAAATGTCAAACACCAAACTTTGAAACCAAGATACATGTGTCTGAAAAACTTGACCAACAATATTTGTTCTGTTTTCTCTCCCTTTATGTCCTGTTGCCTTTTCCCATGATGCTCTGGGTTGCTCCTTCTCAAGGTAAGACACACAGTCCCACTTGCACACACTAGCAGTGACAGACTAGTTCATAATATTGATGGCAGGGAGCCTGTGTCTGTCCATTAACAGGCTTAAGAACAAAAAGATTGCGTTTGGACTCTCTCAAAGGTCAGAACCATGGATTAATATTCTTCCACAAACACCACAGCGGAAAGAGAGGTTTAAAAAGGGGTGGACAGAATATTTGTTGCTTACAGACATTTTGGCTGTGATGGCTGTGATGGCTTTTCGGCGTTGCCATGGCAGCTCGGACACATACCAGTTGGACGGGGGAGACAAGCACGCGCTCCAAAACATTCTCTTTACTCTTCTGCAGAATGTATAGCTGACTTAATACCACAAATTAAAAACACTTGGAGTCATGCAAGCGAAGTCATTATTGTGATGTTTTGAACACTCGCAGCGTTACCTGCAATGCGACATGTTAAGTTACTGCTTACAAAGATGTGGCTTGTAGGCAGTGGCAGCTGGTTGTCTAAACAGTCAGCGAATTGGACTTGTTTACAATATTTGGAATGAAGTTTCCAAACACAGGAGGCAGCAAGAGATTATTTTTGTACAAGCTAGAAGCATTTAAAGAAAACTACTAAGGCTTTGGACTGTAATTGCAATGGTAAAGATATATATTAGAGCTCAGACATTGACTTGAACTAAAAATATTCTAGTTCATGGGTAAATGCTATGCCATTGAACCATAAAAACTTATGTCGGCAAGTAATCCACATATCCTACATATTTCTTTTATTAGGATCTTTAGACATATCTTGCAATCATTCAAAATCCACAAAAAATACCTTGTGCCAAATTAATTAATACATTTTTGGCCCATACTTGTTCTTTGCTAAAAAACATTGAGCACTACAAACAAATCAATGGTAGGACAAACATAAATAACCTTGGTGTTGGGCAACAGGATCTTAAGAATAGAAAGCCATTTGTCAAACAATTTGGGAACATGTATTCTTTGTCACCCCTAAAACAGCTTCTCATCCATCTTAGATCATTGCAGATACCATCATTATTGATGTGATTTGGTCAAGGCTAATTTAAATATAGCCTATAAACGACAGGACGTCTAACCTCTGCCTATCTGAGTAACACAGCCTCTTCATCATGTCACCACCTGCAGCTCGCGGTTATTAGCTTTGTCTTCATTACTGTCACCAAAGTCACATAGCCATTTTAGTTTTCGAGGCGGATATCTCTCAGTATCTTTGAATTAAATCTTTGAATTTAAAAATGCAAGCTTTAGTTTACTTATATGATCTATAAATCTATCAACAACAGGACAAGTGGTCAATCTAAATGTTCAATTGTTAATAAATGTGAGAGATATTGGTATTCTGTCAGTGTACAATATGTCTTTGTGTCAGCCGTGTGACTAACTGCCATTTGTCTAGGGCAGGGGTGTCCAAACTATGGCCCAGGGGCCAAATGCGGCCCACAGAGCAATTTTTTGTGGCCCTCAAGCTTACATCTCAATTGACCCAAAAAGTATTTTTTCTGCCTGTGACTTTACATAATCCAATTAAAAGACAGCATTCAATGTGTAACAAGATATCCTTCTACTTTTCTCTGTGGTTATTATATAGAGGGACACTAAGTAAAAAAAAACTTCCAGAAGATATGTGTCCAGAAAACAGAAACAACCGAAGAGGATTTTTGGTGAAGCAAAATCGGTCACCTCAGAGAATGGCCCTCCTTGGTATTCATTTTTGACAATGTGGCCCTCAGTGAAAAAAGTTTGGACACCCCCAGTCTAGGGTGCACCCCCCCAAAGGCCCATAATTGCTGAGATATACTTTACAATATAAAAATTAATTGTTACTTAGTTTTGGGTTTTTTTTTTCAACATACTGACCTACTCACAGTATTGTAGTCAGGTGAGCTGTAGTCAGGTGATTGAATGTCACTTGTCTCAATCGTCAGTGCTCATTGATCTGTGTGATTGTACAGAATCAAGTGTTAATTTCAGCTGCTGGCCTTTGTCCACTTGTTCAATTATCCATTAAAACAACAACACATGCTCAAAGGTCACCTCTGTAAGCCAAGGCAAACTATGGTGGATGACCCTTCTTCACAAGCCCTATGTGCATGTGTAACGTTTTGGACTTTTGCTTAAGTGCTTCCCAAATCAAATAATAACACCAGTCTGCTTGTCTTGTAACACAATATTTACACAGATTTTGATTTATTTATTTTTTGGTTTGGGGAGCGGTTTCTTTTTTTGCTGCCAATGCATGGCTTCATGGCTCTCTATCCCCCTGCTGGCAACGCCCACTTCCCCTACATCAGCCCGAACTGGCCCTGGACAGAGCCGGAAATGTCACTGGAGAGGCAGTGTTGTGTAGATATGGCTAAGATTTTTAGCTCCTGAGAAAGTCTGTACCTCAGCATGCAGTGTTGTTATTGAACAAAACAAATGTGAATAGAATACCATGTTCAAATCTTGATGCATTAGCACAGAAAAGGATATTCCAAAGTCTGTGTAACAGCAGCCAGTCGCCGGTCGCTCTAACCTGCTGCACCTTTTGTCTCTTTCTATTTTGTCTCTTCTTTCTCTAACCTTTTCCCCTCCGTTGATCCTCCTGACCCGGTCATATATTCTAATCCCATGTTTCATCAGGCCCTCAGCTGTCCCCATCTGTCTTTTTAACTTACACTGACACGTCCATGCCTCCGTCTCATGCCCAACATTTATCAATCACCACAGCCCATCCATTCTCTCCCGCGCCTGTTTCATGCCCTCTAATCTTTTCACCCGCTATGTTTTTCATCCTGCTTTTTGGACTTTGTTCAATCCTATATATGGATCTTTTTCCTCCAGTAGGAATGTTGAACTGTTTATAGCTATATTAATAACGTGATCAAAGTTGAGCGAAGGTGTCAGTTAAGGTTAAAATCACATGTAATGGGGTCTTGTGCCCTTATGGATGTTTGTGCTGTAAGATATTGAGTGATATGTCATAACTTAATAGAATCTTAGAAGTGACAACAACATAGTAAACATGTGGTTTCAACTGGTCTCACTATTTTGCACCCTATTATTAGTTTTTCGTTGTGTATTTTTTGTGATGGTGCAGATATATATCAGGTTGTCCATGAAGGATGGCAGTTTAATCCCTGCTCCAACCCAGTTTGTACTGCCAATGTGTCCTTGGGCATGAAAGTCTTTATATCAGCTGTTTCTTTTACTGATTCTTTGGGACTGGAAGAAGTACCTATGGACCCTATTTTGCAATTGTTTTTTATCATTTTAAAAGAAATCCTATATTCACAGTTTTTAAAATTCAAAATAACCTATAGATTACTACTTAAATCTTATTTCATAGTGCAATGGCCAGTGTATCTCTAGCTGGTCCTTAATACCACCGAGGGTTTATGTACTTAGCTGGTCGCTCCCTTAAACACATTAGCCTGTGTGCACACAGATGAATACCATGGAACTAAACCAGGTAAGTAACACAGCTCCGATAACAGCTTTCCAATTATCAACAATTAGGCGTGTTTGTCCTGGGACACTAATGGATCGAGTCTAATCTCTACTTTTGACCCTGCTCTTTCTTTGAAAACCACCCCATCTATGCACTCCAAGAACTAGGGCTTTATGTTTATTCAGTCAGCATACAATACATTCAAGCATTCTGTGATCCCATGATTGCCAAATGAATATCTGGTGGTAAATAAAGCAATTGTTAAGAAAATGGGACAAAATTAGCTGCAAAATTAAAAGTCAATTTAAAATGTTACAAATTCAGATTCTCACACAAATACATGTTAGTAGTGACGCCTGCAGCTTAATGTTCAGCCTTGATGAGTGCACGGAATAATTTTGCATGACTGATTTAAACGTCCCTTTAACACACTGTCACCAAAGGCACGTACACATATAGGCAAACGTAATTATTTTTGAAATTCAAAGTCGACTCCTGCAAGCCCCTGATAAGGCGGCCTAAGGCGAGATACAAAAATAATATTAGTTTTGACTATTTCACCGCATTTCTCTGTGTTTGCATCAGTGTGTGAGTCTGTGCGTGTAATTGTGTTTTTTTTTGTGTGAAGTAGGTGCTATTCACTAAAGCCCCTATCAATCACTTCTGGTCCAATCAGCTAAGTGGACCTCACAGGGGGTTGCGTGTGTGTGGTTGAATCTGTTTAGACTTTCTGTGGAGTCAGCAGAATATATTTAAATGTCAGATTTACAGTTTGTCAAGCGTCTCCTGCTCTATTTAAACTGTGATAGATACAGTACATCTTCCAGAGAATGATAGCCATAATCCAAGCTTCACCAATACGCTGCTTTGTTAGTGATCCCCATGCAGGCTTTATAAATTGCTTTTGTACGACTACAATTTTGAAGGCTGTCACCCTGTCCCATATGGTCTTGCAGTTTTCATCATTGAGTCACATTTGCATTTTAAAATGTATTCTGGCTTTGGAAAAACTACACTTGTCATTTTTGTGTTTTCTATGAGTTTTCAATGAGCCAATGTTGCTGGAATTGGCTGAACATTCATTTATCTTTTCGTTTTTGGTGACTGAAGCCTATCCCAGCAACTATAAGCCACACACAGGATACACAATGGGCAGTAAGTCGTATAGGTTTGACAGATAATTTAGAGTAAACCTGACGCATGAATGTGTTAGGGCAGTGGGACGAAGCTTGGAGAGAACCCACCGTAACACATGGAGGACATGCAGACTTCACTCAGACAGTATCTCATCTGTTAAAATCTATTTATAATAAAGCCTACATGTCTTATACATTCCCTCCTATTATATTAAACTGTTTCATCATTAACCAGTTTTCTACAGTGCATACAAAAATCCCATAGCACTGCTTTAAACTGAACCATTTCCCCCCGCTTTTATATCAGGTAACCATGTTGGTCTATATTTTTTTCTTGAGTGATGTTATGCTCCTTGTCCCCGCTGAGCTTGTCGAAGGATGGTGAAAATGCTTTAGTTCAGAAGTATGGCCCCAGGCAGTGGCTCCACACTCATATAAGACCCATCACTAGTGTGTGACCTCTGGGACTGCCATTGATTGAGTGTCTGGAGCCCCGTTGTCAGCTCACAGTTAGCCTCATTAGAAATAGCTCTTGCTGTGTTGCTCTCCAGTCCCTCATCTTCATCACTTTCAGCATCTTCATCAGATTCTTCCACCTTCCACCCATGATGACCCCCATGTCCCCCCCGGACACTTCGTCATCACTTTGAAATTTGAATTTGCTGCACAAGAGAAAGTGTTAACGAGCTTTGGCAATTTGATTTGAGACAATGGGCTGTGAAGGACAGAGATTCAATGAGGCGAAAGACTGTTTTGTTTAATTACTGCAGCACATCATATTCACCTCAATTGCTAACAAGTGAAAAATGATTGCCATACTGGCCATCACCATTTATGTATGTTTGTCTTTGTAAGAATTGCATTGCATCAAGCCAATGTTTTTAGTCATGCACATACAGTATGCTCAAGACAGACAATTTTATTTTATTTTTTTTACATACATCCATGCCGGTTGACAAAGAATGCTTTCAAGATGATACAGTTCTCACTTAGTGGTAATTCTTTGGGTTAATATGTCTTGTTGATGCTTGATATCAGAGACTGGTTTGAAAGTACATTAGCATTTTTTAGATAACAACTTCTAAGGTCTGCAGAAGACCATCTCTGAATACAAAAACATTGAACATGAAGCCGGTAGGAACAGCAGCAGAAGACCAGGTGCTAAATACAAGGTCAGCCAAATGTGGCCAGTGCTGAGTGCATTTTTATTATTAGATGGGACATACAGCAATGTTATTATGTTCTAGTTTAAAACTTTCAATATCCAGCTGTGTGTATTTGTACATCTATACCCTTGTCATTTTTGAATGTTTAAACTGGGCTAATAACAACATTGTAAACATGCCAATTTAGGTTTCAGATTAACTCATGCAAATCATTCATTTCACAATAAAACCAATAGAATTAATTACATAAGATTTCATTGGAATTGATTGGTTCCACAGTTTTCTTGTTCAAAGTTATAGCTGTGGGCATCAGATCTTTTCAATGCTACCCATAAAAACTACCTTGAGGGAATCTGACACAATCAAGCCTAAACTGGTCCAAGTCAAAGGTCAGATTGACTTTGCAAATGCTGTCTTTGGAACTAACCCATTCAAATTGTTGCCTAGACAGGGTATAAGTGTGTAAAATTATGCAGTAGTGACATTTTATTCCCCTAGTGTCTAAGGTTAGATGTCTTAATGCTCTGCTAAACTAGGTCTTAAATATGCATGGGCAAAGTTTCAAGCCTGAAGCCGAATGAATAACTAGAGGTATTTTAAGATCACTCTTTCAAAATTTCATCTTTTGAGGACTTAATAATGTGATAAAAGCAGCGCCGGGGCCCATCCTAGCTACCATATATAAAAGCCAAATGAAAAATTCAAGATCAAGTCTGTATTTCAACCAATAAAACAGGAGGGTAGGAGTGTTTGTCAAAAAGCTTGGCAGCGCTTGTCCCACTCCAGCTTTTGCCCTGGTAATTGTTGACTGACTGGGAACAACTAGGGGCCACGCCAACACCAAAGACCTGACACATTGAGATAAAAGAATAACTGGATAAACCCAGGACTGTCTATTTAAATAAAAACACACTTTGGCTCTTGTGGTCAGTTTTGTGTTGGCTGCAGACCATTTTTTTTCACGGTAAATGATACCTCCCGTAAATTTACATATAACCCTAACCTTAACACCCAAAGCTTCAAGCTAAAAAAAATGTTGTGTCCTTCAAGAGAGTTACAACCATTTTTAAAAATCTCCAAAGAGCAGAGTGGCATCAAATTAGCTCATTTCAATTACGGCGGTATGTTTGCCAGCTTGTAATTACTGTTCCTGGGCCTGTTCCATATTATGTTCATAGTATCTGGGTTGTAATTATTTTCCTGAATGGTGCTCGTCGTCAAAGGAAACAATGCATGGTGGGTTTCAGCTGGGGTGGTGCTGGTTAAGCTAGTGCCAGAGGTGTTGGATAATAAACTGTGATGGGCTTAGTGTGGTACTGGAAAAATTGGTAGAATTTTATATATATACAGTTTACATAATGATCTTTTGTTCCTTTTTTGGTCTTGGTAGTCTGGTAGAGATCTTGAATTTGATGACCTGGTTTAGGAATAGTTTAGATTGGTTTTAGGTGTGATTTAATCATTGATTTAGACCTGCCTTAGAACTGATGTTTCGCTAGTTAAAATGATACTTGGAGGTAGTAACTGGTGTGATTTTGTTATAATCACTGAGGTATATGATATTTGATAGACATACAAAGGCGCAGTGCAGTGTCATTTTGCTGCAATAATTATCACTTGAGATGGTGAGATCATATCTGTCTAGTTGGTAAAATCCTCTTTTTTTGTTGCCACAGGGCACACACCTCGACTCATGCATTCACTATTCTTACATGTTACTGTTACTACAAAGGTCTGAGTTTTCACTAGGAATACATGATGTGATATTAGAAGGTGGTAGTGCAAATACATCCATCGAGCACATTCGGTTTTATCCCAATGGTAAAAATATAGTGTTGGTGCACTATCATTTTACCATTGGGAGATAGACCTATCTATCTGGAGTCCAGGTACCAGATAGAACCTGGACTCAAAATGGCACTTACTAGTTCCTGAGGTAAATACTCTGCAGTCCTTATATCAGCTGGTTCTTTTACTGACTCCTTGGGACTGGAAGGAGTACCTTTGACCCTATTTTGCAATCGTATTGAAGAAATCCTGTATTCACACTATAAACAAATATTTTCTTTCTTGGTCGTAATAATAATCAATTAAAAGATGCGTTTGTCCGTGTATAATAGTCACAGTAGTCACAATAGGGTTTTTATACTTTTAGATGAAATTACACTATGTTTTTAAAATTCAAAATAACCTATAGATTACTGCTTAACTATAACGTCATAATATGCTGTAATATCACTGTGGCATAAACATTTTCCACAATTTGCCCCCAGAAGTAAAATATACCTACATTTTTGTGACTAGTATAAGGCTCGAATGAGATTAAAATGTGGCATCCCCCAAGACGCCTACCTCAGTCCTCTCCTATTCTCTATCTTTACTGCTGAGCTGTTTATTAGTGCGTCTAAGGAAAAAGGCAAAGCTGAAGTTTATCTAGAAATGACCCAAAGATTTGAGTGAGCGGAAAACAGGTCATGGGAAAGTAGAGGACAGACTTATTTGACTTGAGATGACCCAGTAGAGACAGACAATGATGGAGGATTGAGGAGGGAGGAAGAACGAAATACGAGGTGAACAAAATGTCAAGGAGACTTGGAGGTAACGCCAGGAGACCCAGGCATTGTATCTCCTCCTGTGTTCATGTATGTATGGGTGTGTGTGTGTTCGGCACAGATAAACAGGGAAGTTCCCCACTGGGAGTCCATCCTGGAATTTTGAACAGGAAATCCATTCTTGCCTCTAAACAATAGCATAGCACACACACACGCAAAGTTTTTATGTAGCTATTCAACTATTTTGTGAGCTTGCACCTGGCTTTATTACATATTAGAATGCGTCTGCTAATTACACGTTCGAGCTTAATGCATTCAAATTTTTAATTGACTGCATTCATGTTTCATTTGTGCCCAGGTGTGTACTCTCACTCAAACACACACAGACAGGCACAGGCAAACAAGAGGCTGAAAAATGTATGTCAAAAGAGAAAAAGGCATTTATTACACTGTATTTTATTGTTCGTTTGGAGTCACAAAATGCACAAGTTCATGGATTTAGTGTGCTGAGTAAAACAATAGGCACATTAAGAAGATAATAAATCAAGTCGATTTCCTATGATGGATGGAAGATTTTCATTCGTATTGATTCTTGTGGTTGGACTTTAGCTGCAGCTTCATCTCAAAAAATGACACGGACTAAGTACAGATTTATCCTGGTGATGGCTATGACTGAAAATCAATAACTAATAACTAAGTAATCACTAACCAAAAGCCCTAGAGGAGCTGGGAACGTTGTTTTTTTTACCAGAGCTGCACCTACTCAAATCTCATTTCATTTAGAATGTGCTCATTCAAGACCCTTTTACTAATTTCCAGCAGAATCCCATGGGTTTCCTCAAGTGCTTTGAAGTCCCGCACTTCCCCCGAGTGACGTGACAGAAGCACTAGCTTTTAAGATTTTTATGAAGTGTTTTCCGCAATTTAGCAGCTAGTTGCATTACATCTAACCAGTTGGTGCATACTGTATATAAACGGTAGGCAATGTTCTGTGACCTGTGTTCGTTTTGAACATTGCAGTTCTATTCTTAGGCAAGGGCAGAAACATAATGAGCAAAAATAAAAATAATTTGGAGCATCAGGGCTGTGTGGTGCGCTGTGATCTGTATCCATGGCGATTTGTTGCTAATGTTCAAGTAGTTGCCGTGGCAGCAACAGTTGTCTCTTGCCGAGTCTCTTCATAATTTATTTCAAATAAATGCTTCAAGGGCGAAAAGTTGCTGGCAGTTACCTATCTCAAAAGAGTTTGGAGTTTTTCCATTCATTGGGTTGGCTGGCTTACAATGGCAGTCTGAATTATAGTTTGGTTGCTTGTGATCTTGAAGCACAGCATTAAAGACAATAGTTTTGGTGACAGTGGAAAGGAAAAACTGCCTTTTAACAGAAACCTTACAGAACCATTGTCTGTGATCACAAATAACACAGATGCAATTTCAAACTGTATCATGCAAAGTTTCAAAGATTCTTTCATTGTAAATCTCTTTGTTGCACAGAGCCCATTGGCAGATACAGCAATGGATAGAGCTGGAAGTCGAAGTTGAAGGGACAAACAGTGATGGAGAGAAGAACTATGAGGAGATGGTGTGGGTGTGTTCCTGAACAGAGGCAGAGGCAGATTAAAATAGAACCCCAGCTCAGTGACGACAGCGATACTGTCAAACACCTGCAGAGGAGAGCACACAGGCACACACATACATAATGGGATCTAAGAGACAAATGGCGAAACAGACAGGTGACAAAGAGACGGGGAGAATGTGCATAGTGAGAGTATGCAAAATAATAGGGCTTTGGGAGTGGGGCGCGATTCAGATACGGAAGAGTGGAACAAATGAAACTGTGGCAAAGGATGACGGATGGGCCTCATTTTGGTGCTTTCAGAAATAGTATCACCCTCTAATTATTATATAGTGCACTATATAGTGATTACATTGTGTCAGGTCATCTGGTAACAGAAAATGCACTCAAGATAGTGGCTGGGTACCATTCAATTTTTTTGATACCTGGTTTTTGATATTGGTACCTGAACAAAACTTTTTTTTATATTATTTTAATTAATCTTCTATAACCATAAAGCACAATGATTAAAATAACCTGCATTTTTTTTTTAGGTAATTTATTCTCATAGATGTATATATGCAAATGGACATTCAATTATATTATTATTATAAATATTGGGGACCTGCCAGTTTTTGAAACATGACATTAAATCACAATATCACTATGGTATTGTTATTTGGTACACAGTCCTACTCAAGATTTTTTACAATGCATCAACTCGGCAACAGCCACAGGGTCAAAAAATAATAATAATAAAGCATTGTGATGGATTTTTTTTTCATCGGGCCCATATTATTTATCTTTATATGCTGATAAATCACTCCATGTTTATTGACTTTATCTCATTTGAACATTGAAAAATGGTGCTCCAAAACTGTTACAATGTAATAAGTGTTGAATAACACATTAGATGAGGGGTTAGGGTGCCTGTATATGAGAAAGAACCAGTCTCTTTTATCCCATGCTTTCAACAGCTCCTTGTATTACAGCAGAGCCTAAACATGCTCTGTATTTAGCATTTACATACTATTTGAGTGGCTGTGATATTTAGAGAGCCCAGACCGGCAGTTGTTGACATTTGAGTGGAGGCCAATGGTTCAGTGAAAACAAATCATAATCACCGCCATTGAAATTACAGGAGGTACTTAGCATTTAATGTAAAAACGGTGGTCAGTTTCTCAGAATGATCCCGCTGTTTCTCAAAAATACATCTTTGGCATCCATACTGAACTGTGTCATTGAGCAAAAACATATGAATTATTATTATTATTATTATTATTATTATTATTATTATTATTATTATTATTATTATTATTATTATTATTATCTATTGCCCACTGATACATTTATAGTCAAGCTACTAAAACGTATTTTATAAACCAGTTCAGTATAACTCTTCACAGATACGGCAGAAGTAGTCCAAATCCGTACACAGGGAAAAGTACTCAAGCAGTAGTGCTGGTAAAATTTATGTGATGGATTATTATTCTAGCATTTAGCATTTTAGCACAATCAAATTAGAAACATTTTGAGTATGGGACTTTTTAGTATTGAGGGCTTTACAAGATATACCCAACTTAATTACAGTTACTTTACAGCTGTGACTTGTGGGGCTCACACTGCGTAGCTCTGACATGGTCACGTGGAGCATAATATTATTGAAAAATCAAATAGTAGAAGTGTTTCAATATATATGTATCACATTACATATGCAATATTGGCTAGTCTAGGCACTAGGCAGAAAAAAAACGTCCACAAGGAACATGCACAGTCACAGATGAGGGAATAATAAGGACACTAATGGTGGATTGAAACATTCCCCGGTTGCGGCTGCGAAGACTTCACCATCACCAGTCATTAGTGCATGGATAATTGTGGTAATGACATGCGCCACACAGCATTATTATCTTCAGTCAGAGGGGATGACGAGCGCCACCAGAGGCTATGACTAACCTAGAGTCACCAGGCACAAAAGACCGCTGCTACTCAGTCAAACACTGGGACAAAAGACACACAAGGATCCGTTCATTCATTTACACTGAGCAGGGGGGGTGGGGTGTCATTGTGTGAACAGCCAGAAACTCTGATTTGATGTTGCTGTAGAGGCAAGAGGAGGGTCTAAAGTAGAACTACTACTTGGTCACGCATTTATTGATATCATTATAATAGACTATAATACAATAGTAATCATATGTCCATATTTATTTTAAAGACACCACACTGTCATATAGAATTGCACTCTGTGAAGTTGTGTTGGAGGAGGGTTTAACATCATAGAGAGATACCACCAGTCCTCTGTCCTCTGTCCTCCCTGAAGATGATGGACCAGTGTCGGACTGAAAATGGGCAGATGTTCATTAAAGTGGAAATCTGATTGCTTAGCCTTGTTCCGTAGGGGTTTGCTCCGAATCAATGGGACAGAATATGTTATGGATACGCTTTTGTGAAATTTGGCCGGGGGCTGGTTGCCGAGCTAATTAACGGCTGATGTTTTAATAATACTGACTTAAATGTGATCTGATTCATGATGTGTATGGCCACTCATGCACAATGATGGTGTTTAAAAGGTGTAGTCCGTTAGAAAATGTTAGAAAATAAAAAAAGATTAATCTGATTTTGTGATGTAAGAGGGTAATCTGTCATAATTATTATTTTACAGTAGTCCTTCCCCCAGCCATCGACTTCAAATCAGAGGGATACCACTTTGACCAATAGTAGTCGAGTTTTACTTTAGCCCCTCCCCTTTACATCATCGGACAGGGTCAATTTTACGCCTTTTTTTTTCATTCTTAACATTTTCTTATTTTAGTATTTTGGTTACACCTGGTTTCTCTTCTGCACTATTTCTTGGCTTTTTTCCAAACTTTCTCGAACCCCCCTAACAGACTGTAGGTAAATTTAATCACTGCAGTATTTTCACTCTTTATAGGATTAGGTTCCCCTGTATACTCCGTCAATTACTGCCTTGCTGCTTGTTCATGCCACATCAATAGTAGCTTTCCACTCCTTCCTGCCCATCATCCTGTCCCCTTGAGCCATAATTTCTATGAATTTTCGGGTCTTTTGCATGGTCTCAGTTTAATAAATCTTCCCCAAATGTTCCTAGAGAGCCTTGACTTTTCGATTTCTGAACAAACTGCTGGGCTCATTAGACCTGTGCATGAGGCAATGCACCTGTATGTCCGCTCAAGTTGCATCCACTGACATATCATTACAGACAGAGTAGTACAGCTTCCCCCCGCAAGGCCGACAAAAATAGGCAGTTTCTCTAGGAGCCATTTTGAGGATGTGATGTCATAGGAATGCAAAAGAATCCTATAGACTCTCTATTTAAGCTTTTACGTCAGCCGAAGTGCGCACTAGGATTTGTCATAATAGTTGACAGGCACCAAGTGTTTCTGCCTTGTTTTATTTGCCCCTCAACTTCAGAAATCATGTAATCACTAGTATATTTAATTATGTGTGGGTAAAATGCAATCTAGTGAAGTGTTTTTCACACAGAGCAGCAGCACTCAAAAAGTTTACCAATTCAAGCATTCAGATGAACAAAAATGAGCCAAATTCAAGGCTAACCCATGAATAAATTATATCAGAACTAAAAAGGGCCCTAAATCAGAACAAAAACAGGACTTAGCAAACAAGGACAAACTCTTATTCAAAAAGCCTGGGCAGATGACACCAATCAGAACTAAATTCAGGACTAAACTGGCCCCACACCAGGATTAAAATGTCATATTTTGACCATGCAGGACAGTCTAGAATACATAGAAAAGTAGGCTTAGATAAGGCATCTGTACAAAGCTATAGAAGGAAGACAACAAAGGTTCAGCTTAGGTCAGAAAACAACCAATGACCTTTCAGAGTAATTAGACCTTTTTAAACAGGCTCTGCCTTACCCAATAGCATAATTCATCTGATTTTCACACTTTCATGGATGAAATATTGTCCTTGCCTTTTTTCATTTTCAAGTTATGCGGTGTCTGAGTGTGGTTGTGCATGCAAGTATGCGTCTATGGCCGGTCTTGATGGCCTGGCTGTATTCTACAGTGCATGTGTCTCCAGTATGTTAGTGATGCTACTGGAGACCCGGCTCTGTTGGAATAACAACCAGGGCCCAGTGCAACAAACCAGGCTGAGTGTGTCTATCGTGTGTGTCAAAGTGTCCCCTGTCGGCTCTTGAATTATCAGGCAACCATATGTATCTCAAAGCCTTTATCATTGCCTTTGTCAAACAGATGTGCGTGAGTTAAATGTGTTGTGCTGCCTTCAGAGACTGACAGACCGAATGGAAAAGGTCAAATTGCATCAGTATATCTAATGATAACAAGTGAGCATTCAGTCAACAGTGGGTCCCCATTGACTTGAAACATGCAGAGAGGGACTAGTTAGGTCATGTGTCCTGCTGGTTTCATACAGACACTTAGAAGAAACAAGGGATGCAAGATATGACAAAAAAACTATCATTATATTCCTTACCTCTTCATCTTTTCATCAAATTCTGAACTGTGGATCAAAAATAAAACTTGTACAATCATTTTCTCACGCTGCTAAAAATTAATTATTGGTTGGGGGGTGGATGAGATGTAAAAATTAGGACTTGAATTTATGTAAAGAGAAAGTTGATAGTAGCTAAGCACATCCTTATTGAAAGACACTGGCAGACAAGCATATATGCTTAAAAAGTAATTCACATTAATTAACTATTGGCCAAGGCGGGATTAATTACTATCCCAGTTACCATTCACTGCCAAAAGCAACTAAATCAATATACATAGACTGAGGGTATTCATTTAATTTTAGTTTTTATTTTTATATATATATATATATATATATATATATATATATATAGTTTAGTAAATGCATGAAAGAGATAGAAAATCCATTTAAATTGATGTGATTTTTTTGGATGATGATTACATTTTTGAGTTTGCACACAGGCAGTAGCTCACACTGTTCAAGTTATTGTCAAGCTGTTGGAGCCACAGTCAATAATTAATTAAGACTGATTCATTAGCAAGTGTCATTTATCACATCAGAAACATACTGTACTCATTTGTGTTCATTCTTGTTCAATACTAGAAGAAAGACCTCTGCCAAGGTAGCAAATTTCCCCTATGCACTCTAAATAGAACTTTCTGTGGGATTGGACACCCCTCTCATTCTTTTTTGAGTAAAGTCGCTTCCAGACGGACAGACTATATTGTGTTCTCACTGTAATGCCAGGCATAGTTCGCTCTGAGAAGTTGAACTCTACAAATACCATGCATAGTCTAGGATAAATTAATAGAATTGTTCATCATTTGTAAGAGTTGTATTGTGAACCAAAACCAGGGTCATAACTTGGGCCTATCCCAGCAACTATGGGCCTCAGGCGGAGTAAACCATGGGCAAAGTCTAGTTAGTCATAGGTCTGGGGAAACATACATATAAAAACAACAGATATTAATTTCCACCAGTTTTTGGGTTCAATGCAATAATAAGGCTTCAAATAACTACACTCATGGCATAATTTTGGGTTACTTGAATAGGCTCCATTTTGTGCAAAAGAGGACGGATTCATTCAACTATGCTATGGGTATATGGTCATGCTTTTAAAAAAAAAAAAAAAAACAGACATGCCGAACTTGAACATCCATGACAACTGAAAGATCAAGCTCCATTCCCTCAACAAATTAATTTACTAATCCATTTGTGCCATCCTGTTTGTGCAATTACACTTTACCCATCAGATGGGGTAACACACAGCCGAGATGAAAGCTGACTTGCCTTTCAACCTGGCTTCAAACACAAATGCTTTGTATGTATCAAGAAATCTGTTTGGATGGGAAGGAGAATACTAAATACCTCTCCAGGCATTCGTATCGAGGGGAAAGAAAAACCTAGAATGAATGACTATGCATGTGCCCTAGTTGTTGTAAGTTGGAAATGATCTCGACATTATCCCTGGCTGATGTGCCTTTAGCCTGCTAGCGCCATGTCCGTGTAGACTTAATTAAGGTTCTCAGCGAGGCGTCAGCCCGGAGTTACGTCCTCCCCGTCTATTAGGGCTGATTTATGAGTGCAGCGGCCCGGGGGAAACACTAGATGACTGAGAAGGAACGGTTTGGGCCCGTATCGCTTCACCTCGCATGTGCATTTGTAAGCAGGTCAGGCGCTCCTTGCTCAACTGCTGCTTGATGGTACTGTCATTTCCATAACATTATACCTGTGCACTAGGAGCTGTTACATGATAATGCTTTAGGCTGAAGTTCCTGAAGAGCAAATTGAGCAAGAGTCTTGCAAATAGTGGAGTGTGGCATTCCAATTTGAGGAAGATCGCTTGTGCATGCATTTCTTATAGTTTGACATTTTGGCTGTGGGTTCTTTGCCTATAATGCGTAATGATAGTGATGATGAGTTAAGTTATACTTTTATTCATCCCCGTAGGGAAATGTATTCTCTGCATTTAAACCACCCCTCAATGCCACTTGGACAACCTGTCAGGACCAATGGGCAGCCGCCGTACAGCGCCCAGGGACCCATCTCCAGATCTTGAGCTAGGATCTTCGTCAGGATGTACCTAGCTCAAGGATTAGCCTATAGTGCATGTTTTAGGTTGATGGGGGAAACCAGAGTACCCGGAGGAAACCCACCCAGACACAGGGATAAACATGCAAATTCCACACAGAAAGATCCTCGTGCCCGGTCCGGGATTCGAACTCGGAACTTTCTTGCTGTGCCGCCCTGTATGATGGGTGATATGGTAAAAAATATAACATTACGACTTTATTAAGACATGATCACAATCTTGATTTCATCAGGATTTTAGATGACTTTGTAGTTTTTTTAATACATAAATATATACACATAAGACTAGCGCTATCAGCTATCCAGTCCGATGTTCATAATAATACTATTTATTCTCCTTTATTATTAATATGACCACTGATATTACAATTTAAATGGTGAAGAGCAGATCATAAAGTAATACACTGTAGCACAATTCTGCGATCTTCTCAGATTAGAAGAGTGTCATAAATTCATATTACAATGTGCTCTTGTATTGTCATATCACACACCCCCTAATGTATTGGCATATCAGGGTCAATGGATCTCAGTTGGTCTGTCTGTTTACCCAATTTTGTGCATTAAGGGTCATTGGGCACGACACTTCATATACCTAGAATGTGATGAGATGGCAGTAAATGAGATGGTGCGATGGTTCTGCTGCTGAGGTAGTGATGGGACTACTGCTTGAATTGGAGAGGGAGAGATCTTCCTAGTTCAATTTACATACATTTCACCTTCAGTTTTCAAAATTATTTAATCTCATTTCCATAACACTATCCCTGTGTACTAGGATTTTTGATGTGCTAATGCTTCAGGCCTATAAGTGCATTCCTGAAGAGCTAATTGAGCATGACTCTTGCCCAAGCTGACCGAGTGTCTTTCCAGTCGAGGGAGCAAATCGATCGGTACAAAATTGCTTGTATAAATATAGTTAAATGTTTGTTTGACCTTTTGTTGTTTGATCCATATATCACTTTTATATGTTTACATAAGGATTACACTGGATTCAAATAGAGTCATTAACTTTCACTGGAAGCACTTTGTAAACGACAGTCAACGATTACTGCATCCTAAATAGAGCCATAAAGTCAACGTGTGACTCTATGTCCCAATGTCGCAGTCCTTCAAAATGTCATGTCTCGTAATGTTAGTTTACTCGGCACAGGAGAGATGGGGGGGGGGGGGGGGACCCAA
>JAVQKC010026530.1:0-20308 GCA_036025475.1 Philypnodon macrostomus | reverse complement strand
ACAGTTGTAGCAGACGTACGGGGCAGACGTACGGGGCAGACGTACGGGGCAGACGTATGGGGCCGTTTTCGCCGATATACACCTTGCTGTCGGGGACGACAGCACAGGCCTAGTTGTTAAGTGTCTTTGAGTGTCCTTAAAAGCACTATATAAGTACTATTTTTATACTTTAGCATAATTATGCGCAGATGAATAATGTGGCAAATCACATGATGCCACACTGTAACTCACTGTAACACTGTAACTCACTGTAACACTAACTCACTGTAACACTGTAACACTGTAACTCACTGTAACACTGTAACTCACTGTAACACTGTAACTCAGGGCCTGATCTTAGTTGTATTCTGCCTTTAGTTTTTTGGTACATCCACAAAGCCCAGAGATTGGAATCGGTCTCGGAACCAAAAAAGCTGGATCGTTGCAGCTCTAGTTTGAAGAACCCTCCACATCACCTGCCTTCTAGCATGCAGTGTAGATTTGGCAACACCAACTACCCGTGCTAATGCTAACACAACGGTCTCCATTTTGGGCTGGCACAGAAGCTACACTAGTCTCGGGGGCTTGTGACCCTCTGTGGCTAATGGATCATAAATACACACTTTATATTGATATCAGTGAAAAAGGTTCTCATTATGTCTCAAGTACCATTCAGGCTTATTCACTTTCTGAGTGTATCCTGAGCTTTATGCCAACCTTAATGTTGGTCCTATGCTTTGATTTCTGACTGGCTGTGTGTGTGTGTGTGTGTATCAGATTCACTCAGTCACATTTACTCAGTCACATTTACTCAGTTACAAAATTTGTTTATTATCTTTTAATTTTTTTGCAGATTACCTCAAAATTAAACAAATAATCTGACATTACGTTTATTACACTACTCAGGACTTGAGTAGTTTTTTCACCAGTACTTTTCTACTCTTACTCCAGTAATTATGTGAATGAGTACTTTTTACTTTTACTTGAGGAACATTATTTTGAAGTAACTCTTATTTGAGTAAAATAATTGGATAGCAACTGACTTTCATGAGATTGGCTGTAGAAGGTTTATGCCTTGTGCAATTTGTTTTTGATTTTGCAAACACACTGTCCGCTCCAGTTCTGTCCAATACTGTAAATCAAATATAGGTTACATAGACAACATAAGACATATTTTAATAGATTTTTATTTTCTATTTAATTTCATTTACACAATATTTAACATTCAAAGCAGATGAATTTCTTGAGAAATCTCATATTACATTGAACTAGAAAAGTCAATGTTGTCTTGAAGTGTGAAGCAGACGCGTTTGGACAGATGTCTGGACTGTTACAAGTGCGCTCTGTTTAGTCTGATGTCACCTGTCTGCTGCTGCTGGGACAGACTCAGCCCTAAATCACCAGACACTAGTGTTTGATAGCCCGTACTTCTAGTGTTGGGTTTGTTGGAGAAGTAAAAAGTGATCATATAAATAATTAGGTGATATTTATTTATTCATCTTCTTCCATTTAGGGATTGTGGGTGACTATTCCAGCAACTATGGACCCTAGACAGGGTACATCATGGACAATAGCCAGTTAGTCACAGGGATGACTCTCACATTAGGGACAATTTAGACTTTAACTTCAACTTAAACCTTTGTTTATTTGTCATATGCAGGTTCAACACAAGGTCAACAATGCAATGGAATGCTTTGGATCAGAAGAACCGTTAGACTCGCTAAGATACTCATGAAGTACTAGTAGCATGCAATAATAGTACATGGTAAGAGAAAGTGTGCAAAAAAAGAGATACGTAGCAATATAATAAACATATAATAAATAAGTACAATAAAAATCCAAAGGTGCAGGTAGGATTAAATAAGGTGTGAGTAGAGTATTTCACAGGTGGTAAAATACTTCAGATGAATTTTGTATTGCACATGATATAGTATTGTACATGTAGTAAGTAGCGTTGACAGTGAGGTAGTGACATACATGATACATTCAAACATTCTAGACTTACCAATTCATGCATATATTTGGACGGTGGAGAAAGCAAGAGATGGTAACACAGAGAGAACATGCAGACTCCATCCAGAGAAATCAAAGTTGGCTGGCCCAAGGATTGAACCCATGACCTCTTTGCTAAGTTTATTCAAAAAGTTACTCAAGTAAATGTAACTGAGTTAATGTAACTAATTACTAACACCTCTGTTACTTTATATCAGTATTCTCATTTGTTGTTGGTAAGAGCATTTACCACAGAACTAAATGATCCCTGATTGGAGTCCAGCTTGGGCGCCCTGTTTTCAACACAGTGGGCCATTTACTCATACTTTCCCCCACCTAAGCATGGCTGAAACAATGGAGGAATGTTTACACATTTACCTTTGTGAGAAAGTGGCAATGCTCTGTGGCGTTTATGCTACTTTGGGCCTAAGGTGAGATGTCAGTGGAATCAATGGAATTGTTGGTTTCAGACATTTGTATATTTATTTATTTATGTGTATACTTTTTTTAAAATTTATTTTGTTTTTTTTTTCTGTTTTTTTAATTCATTTAGATACATTTTTATACTGTATCTACATGGCTTTGGATAGTTGGAGAAACGTGTCACATGAAACCTCTATGATTATCTCTTTATATTAAAACTGCACAGTTTCACTGTGTTCACTATGAGTTGTTGTATTGAAATGTAGATATGAATGGGCTTGTGATGTAATAGTGAAAGAACTGTTAACACAGAGAGACCCTGAAGTGCACGTCCGTTACACCCACTTTCACTTCTGCTCGTGTTCCCATCATTGACTCAGGCTTTACCATAAACCCACAGTATACAACAGCAGACAAGAGAAGGGGGGCTTCCTGTTTCACTAAACTGGTTCTAAAATACACATTCTTCATCAGTAATAAGAGCTTTCTGGTTAATTATTTGACAGTCAGGTGGGGGCATGAAACCGACAATACACGTGTGCAACTTCATTAAATATGTCGTCTGGAAGTTTTTCATAAAATTAGAAAAAAAAATGTTTACATCATTATAATTCAGTATCTGGTCCTGTTCTGTTCTGAACGTGTGCGGACGACCACCTTGGCCAATAGTAGTAGACATGTTTTTGAGTGCCACACAAACCTATAATCTGTACAGAGCTTGATATGAGGTGATTAGATAATGATGGACCAAATAGATTGCATTTATGTGGTACATGAAGCCTGTTTGAGTGGGACACAGTAAATACATAAATACATTTTTCAGCATGTCTAATTGACCACTTATAAAAAGGCTCCCGTTAGCTTCAGAAGTAGTCCTATTCCAAATCTGACATTAACGAAACCGATTTTAATGAACTTAACTTTAATAAACTATAATCAATGCTGCAGTAACAGTAAAACAACTGAAATCACAGAGGCAATATTTGAAATAAAATTTCATATTGACCCTTCTTCCTGTTGCTCTATCTACACTGCCTGATGTAACGCCCATTAACTATTTAATACATTAAAAGAAAAAATATATATATATTCTATTTATCCTAGCTTATATAAAAGATAGTATTTGAGCTCCCGTCACACACTATAGTTGCTAATCTCAGGGGGATTTTTTTTTTTTGTTCCACTGACTTTAACATTACAATGGGACCTCCCCCAATTTACATGAACCCAAGACACCTGAGAAACACAGAGATGCAGTGAATTAACTACTATCAAAATGATTTTCATCTGTTATGAAGATGATGTGGCGGTACAGTTGTTAACATTCTCGCCACTCAGCAAGACAGTTCAAACCTCGGGTCGAATTAAGAAAGAGAAGTTTAACGTTTACATTTTTACAGTGAGGTGCAAAAAATAGCAACTAAATGAAAAATGCATTGCTAAAATTGATGCTCTTAGGCCTGCAGAGTTGCCCCACTGAAGCTGGTCATCAGAAAACAGTTAACCCCTGACGTCCTGGTGTGAGGTCTGATGGCTCCCCGTTGTCTGCTTCATCTATTTGAGTTTTCATTTTGTTTCACCCACAGCCCTCACATGAATGAGGCTTAGGTCTGTTCCCATTGACCGGGTCTCACCTCACCCCTCCCCCTCTGTCACCTCTGTGTCACCCCCCGAGGCTCCGGACAGTGGAGTGAATCTGGATTAGGTGCATTCACATCAGCCCTTTGCTTCCAATTCAGATTCAGAGCTGCATCTTTGAGGAAACAGGAAATAAGTGTTGGGTGATTTTAAAAGCTTAAAGGTTAGATCTGATTAGCCTAATAATATCTGCAGTAGTGAGATAAGATTGGCCTAATGCTGTAAGCTCTTAAAGAATGTACCTCCACCAAGGCATTGCATGGTAAGATTTGACTTTATTTGTGAACAATCTAGGAAACCAGCTTGTGAGATTAAGTCAGCCTTACGACTAACTGGTGAATGCTCGGGGACGTAGCCCATATTTAACCCCTGGGGAAGGAATGTCAACTGAACACTGTAAAACGTCAAGGCAATGAGTTTGGAAAAATGTGTCACTATAGATTTTTAAAGTACATTTCTTTTTACAGTGTATCATCGTTTAAGCTTCATGTAAAACCTAATGTTTTATAAAAAAAATCTGGCCCCCGAGTTTGTTGGAAGGGACCTTGATAATGTATGATATTTTAAGGACTTAAATATAATAAATAAATAAATTAATTAATAAAAACAGTGTATTTCAGATTCATTCAATTCCATTTCTTTTTTCTGTCTCTGTTATATAACTGAACTCATTCTTCAGCTCTGAAACAGTTCTTCTCGTGCTTCAAATGCAAATCCCCTTTATTCACAGTGACTATAGTCTGGTGTGATTAGGCTCAGTCTAATGAGCGGGCAGTAACAATAGTCCCCCAGCAGGAGCTCCATTCACCCCGCTGACACTTCACTAATGCTGTTCTAAAGTTTACAGAGGCTTTAGCTGAAACGGTTTCCTATTGAATTTCCTGTTGATAATTCACAGAAGGTGCACACTTCCCTATAAATATGTGTGTGAAGGTTCTCATTGCCAATAATGGATCACCGTTTCAATTTGTAGTCTTGAAAACCCCATATAAGTCATAAAAATGCATTGAAAACCTTGAAAACCTTCAAAGGTTCTCATTCATTCAAAGATTTCTTAAGATTTAAAATCTTTGAAACTACAGTACTTAAATCACTGATGCTGCTGATGTGACAAAAATCTAAAACTATTTCAAGCTGAAGGAAACAGACCTGGTGTCGTTAAGTCCTGGTCCAAACATGGTTTATTCCTGATTTTGTACTCGTTAGACCTAGTTCCAATAGTTTAGACCCAGTTTAGTCCTGCTTTAGAGCCACAGTCATGGTTTAGTTTTTGTTTAGTCCTAAAGTTAGTTTAGTCCTGGTTTAGACCCTGGATTAAAGTTACTTTAGTCCTGGTTTAGACCCTGGATTAAAGTTACTTTAGTCCTGGTTTAGACCCTGGTTTAAAGTTACTTTAGTCCTGGTTTAGACCCTGGATTAAAGTTACTTTAGTCCTGGTTTAGACCCTGGATTAAAGTTACTTTAGTCCTGGTTTGGACCCTGGTTTAAAGCTTGTTTAGTCTTGGTTTAGTCCTGGTTTAAAGTTACTTTAGTCCTGGTTTAGACCCTGGTTTAAAATTACTTGTATGTACAAATATGAGAAGTGTGAAGGATTGACTTTAACTAAATTTCAGAAATACATAAATAAATACATTTATTTAGCATTTTCGGTAACCATGTGGTGAACATATGTCCCTATTTCCACAAATAACATAAAAAAGCACTGAAAACTTTCAAAAATAAGTCTAAAGACGTATTTATTCACCATGTCATACGTTTTCATCACACTGAAAACTTTAGCCGATACATAGAATTCCACAAAACAAAATGTTAACTTTTTTCAGATATTTTTTTTTTTTTTTTTTATCTCCAACACAGTTTTTTGGTCCTAGAGTAATGTCTCCTTCAGTCCACTTTCCAATGCTTGTAAACCACAGCTAATAGTACTAACACTGACAGAAATGTGTTAAGATTCCTACTGGTTTGTTATCTGACATTTTCCCTGCAGTATTTCCTTTCATCTGTGGAGGTGAAACATTTGTTAGTCGTTGTAAAGACCAGGTGTGAAGTCTAATTCCTAACAGACTTGGAGGAGTGAACAGGAGCAGTAAAGAAACAACTTTCACACGCTTTAGTGGCACACCCTTTGTTTGGAGCCAAAACCAATGGGCCTGTCTTAACATATGACACTTATCAACTTTAAAAATCACTGCTAAAAACTGATAATATATACCAATATAGGGCCAGGGCCAGGGCCAGGGCCAGGGCCAGGGCCAGGGCCAGGGCCAGGGCCAGGGCCAGGGCCAGGGCCAGGGCCAGGGCCAGGGCTAAAATAGGTTTAAAATGTTTCCTTCAGCTTTTAATATTTTTAGAGATTATTTAGCCTCAGTTATTTAAGTACTGTACTTTTAATGATTTCAAAACTTAAGAAATCTTTCAAGTTTTTCAAGGTTTTCAATGCATTTTTTATGAGTATTAGCATACCAAACCTGCTTTTAGACCAGGTTTAGACCAGGTGCACAAGTGCTAAACTAAATCAGGGCTAAACTAGGTCTTAACCAGGACTAAATGAGGTCTACACCTAGACTATTAAAATCTGCACTGGGCCCCCTCAAAACAAGCGTACACCTCTGCCCAGAAAAACAGAGGGTTGCCAGTATTCCTCTTGTACACACTTCTGTTCTGTTTCTGAGAAATAAAAACTATGTCTGTTTTCTGCCTTTTCTAAACCCTTGTGTGAAGGTGTCTGCAATAGTGATTTAGTGAAGAGACCTGGTTAGATAATGAACTGCCTACACCAGCTTTACTATCACAGTCATCTCTAAACCAACCATATAAAGTGTTGAGAATGGGGAAAGTCCCTCAAGCTAAGAGCTAAGAGATGCAGTAAACACCATGAAAATGTCTGTGAAGACTGGAAGTCCCACTAACAAACTAACTAACCGTGTCTGGATGAGTTTTTGCCGGGTACCCCAGTTTCCACATCAATCTAAAACATTCACAATAGGCTAATCTTCCAGGTAGGTACATCCTGACCAAGATTCTATTCAAGATTTGAGAGTATAGCGTCTCCACAAGCATTTTTAGAATTGGTCAAATGTAGAGGATTTATGTTTTTATGGTGACATTGATTTCTCTACGTATTCCTATGAGAGTTAGTGGGTTAGCTTATCTCGACAACCAACACACCAGTTCAATGCCAAGCCTCCATCAGAAAAGGCAGGGTAGTCAAGCGTCATCGTACACCTTTTGGCTTGGCTGAAATGACCAAACCTGACTTTTGATGAAATGGAACTGCAGTGATTGGGAATATAGGAGTGACTACCATAAATCCCATGAAGTCAAATGATTTTATTGTCTTTTGTTGGTTCTCAAACTTTAAACATCAAGTACCATCAGAAAATATTTGGCATTCCATGTACCACTCAACTATAATGAACCTAATGTCTAAACCTATATAATTGAAATAGGACTATGGTATGAATGCAGGAAAAATACATAACTAAAAAATGGGGGGACTAAACAAAGATTTAACCAGGACTTAACCAGCTCTATAAACGAGGATAACCACAAACTCGCCAAGTACCATGAATAGTACCTTTACCACAGTTTGAAAACCACTGCTGCAGAGTCTATGGAAACTCTCTGTGACGCGTGTCTTTTGTCTCACTCTTTCATCTGTCCACTGTACTTAGCCCATGACTCAATAAACCTGGGCCAAACCACCACGAGATACTGTAAAACAACCACGTAAATAAACATGAAATGATTACAGGCTTCTACTGCAACACGGCCATCTCAATTTGATATCAGGACCACACCTGTATACAGATCCGTGTATACATGTGACCCAGATTCCAAAAGGCCTAACTTTCAGGGTTGGCTTTTTACTTAATCACAGGCCCTGGAAAATCTGTCAGTGACATTATCGAAAACTGTATATTATTGTTTCTATTGCTTCTGTAACTCGAAAATTGTCTGTGAGGAATATATAAACCTAAAAAATGTATTATTTTATTTTATGACAATACTTTCTGCTCCCTTTCATTCATGATTTATTTAACACCATCATCAACTTTTATTATTCATTATTATTAACAAAATAAAAATAATAATACATAATAAAAATAACAATTAAAAAAAATAATAAATAAATAAAAATCACTTTTTATATTAGCTGTGTTATTTTAAAGACATGGTTGAATAGTACAATGATTTTTACTTGAGTATTGTACCTTTTTACATTCATTTCTCCATTTCATATAATTACTGAATGATGAACTCTAAAAATATCCTGATGTAACTGTTTCTGATCCACTTTTGTACCCGACCCACCAGTTGGGAACCACAGGAAGTGATACTAATAGTCCTAACTTGTACAGTTTGTTTTGAATGGCCCTTTACAACCCATCCTATCAGTGTACTTCATTAATATCAGTGGTATTTTTACAGGCTTTTGCTGATAGTGAAGTGAAACATTTATAACAAGGGTTGTGCAAAACGATAAGAAACACAAAACAAACACAATCTCAAACTCCACCTGTTTTCTCTGAACACATTCTTCTGTTGTGAGCCGAGCCTCTCCCGGATTCAGTGACGGCAAAAGAACGGCCTTGACCTAAATACTGCAAAATAAAATCTGGACTATGGGGAAAGGGTATAGGACAGTGGTTCTCAAACTATAGTATGGGTAGCACCAGTGGTTTTAGGGCTTTTTCACTGTTCTCGTTTAGCTCTCCCATTAAACCAACATTTACCAGGACTTTATCTGATCAAGCTTAAACCCCCTAAATAATTGCAAAAGACTCCTGAGTACCACCAGAAAAGCCCCAGTACCACCAGTGGTATTTGTACCACAGTTTGAAAACCACTGCTGTTTAAGTTAATTGTATGACAAAACCTATTACTTTTTTGCAAATACCCCAGAAGATAACACAATCTCGTGCATAAAAAAAAATCAAAGAGACCTCTTTACCTTGTTTGAATTCTGACAGCCCGGATGACCAATGGTCGTCCAATAACTGGAGGGTTAGTGGTTCGGATCCCGCTCAAAACTGTGCACAAATATGCATAGTGTCCTTGGACTAGATCAGGAATGCCCAAATCATCAGAAAGATTTGTTGCCTAAAAACAATGAAAACTGAATACATTTGTTTTTGACCCATATTCAGTTCAATTTTGTTGAAATTTTACTGATACAATCAAACTCAAAAACAGCTAGCTTTATGCAGCACTCTATGCATTGGGCCGACTCAGTACATTGAACGCTGACTCTGGTCATTCAACTTATAGAATTAATAATTGGGCTTAATGTCCTATCATGGAAAGCCCTTGCGGGCCAAATCAAAGGGCTTGGGGGGCCAATGTTGGTCCCGGGCTAGACACTTAAATAGACTGACTCTTTCAATGTCATGTATGGTTATTTGTGACCATATCGTCAAAGGTCATGTTGTGCAGTAGGGACAGGTTTGGTGTGGTAGGCAGGTGTGTCAGTCTCACTACAGACAACTCTTTAACCAAAAATGTGTTCCTTCAAGAGCTCTCTGATCGTCCCCATATTGGATGCGTTATAAATTAAGTAAATGTGAAACGTTGACTAAACCTGTGAAATCAATTATACAGAACCAGTTCTTTTGCCTCATCCCTTTTATTATAGAGCCTTCCATGTCTATATTATTAAAATGCATGGTACAAGAACGGTGTTTATTTCTATTTGTTTACATAAAGGAGCAAACTAAAAACATTAACTATTGTCCTATGAACTGTATGGTGATGGAAATCTGTCTTTGGAAGTGCTGAAAATGCCATATGACAAAACATAACTACTTTTTATGTGTATTTAGAAAAAACATCTCCACTCAGGTGGTTTCTGCAGCTTGCATTTCATTTTATTACATTTAAAAAGTGCTGCTCGGGGAAACAAATTACAAGCTCAAAGAAAAACACAAAATGAGCTAAAATAATTTATGATACAATAGCAAAAATAGATTTACATCAAACATAACATTGAATTCAAATAATGTTGGGCCAGACTGCAGCCGCCAGAGGTAGGTTTATCATGCCAAGAGCCGGTCGCTTCAAAAACAGACAAAATGCCATAATAATTTGACACCATATTTGATTTATGTTAAACAATTTACGTAATGGCACTCTAGGAATAAAATGAACAATAATTTGAACATTAACTTGAATGGGAATTGTATCAGTAATGATCAATGGTTACTGTAATAAAGCAATAAAGCACACTTGATCTTAATACATCATCTAGGCTCTTTCGGAAGTCTTTGAAGTCTTGATTTGGTTTCATTTAGTCCTAGTTTTGACCTGGTTCAGTACAACTTTACCTTATTTTAGCTCTAGCTTAGACTTACAGTAGTTTAGTCCCAGCTCAGACCCAATTCATCCTCATTTAGACATGGTTTTAGTGCTGATTTTAGTCCTGGTTTGGATTCGGATACTTTCAATTTAATTAAGAGGTACTTGGTGTGAAACGTTTGAGAACAAT
Source organism: Philypnodon macrostomus (assembly GCA_036025475.1). Lineage (NCBI taxonomy): Eukaryota > Metazoa > Chordata > Actinopteri > Gobiiformes > Eleotridae > Philypnodon > Philypnodon macrostomus. Next base: position 9,792 of record JAVQKC010026530.1, on the reverse strand, counting down.
ATGGTCTATTTCATTTGCAAATATTTAATCAATGAAGAGGAAATGACCACTTTTTCCCCAAAAACACAAATATTTATGGATCTTTTACAATTCCACCAAATTAATTAATGAAATCCAAAATTCAAACTTCCTAAGGTAAAGAATTGGTTTGACAGTAAATGTAGAAATGTGGCTTGGAGGTTACAGCCGCATAATATATTATTATATTGTAATTGTATTATTAACGGTTATACCTTTCTTAACAACTGAAACCATATGTTTGACTTTGGAGGGCTAAACTTTGAACAGTAAGCAAGCAATGTTCATTCACTGTCCCCCAGTTGTCAGAGATACACTTTTAACAATTTAGCCAGCAAGTTATTTTTACAGAAATGCCCACATAGATATTGGCAATCAAGCGCATTGGCCAAAGCAATTTGACTCTTGACTTTTGGGGACTTTCCTTAACATGTATGTAGTAAAAGTCTAACTTGAAGTCATATGCCAAACTTGAAGCTGCAGAAATTGGACATGACCATTTTATCTAGTTTATACATTTTATACAAGGCAAGCCAAATGATTATATAGACCCCTTAAAATGTCGTACGGAATGTTCAAAACTCCGGAATGGAGGCGACTGGAGCAAAAGTGAGTTAACTTTAGAAAAATGTAGTGTTTGTGGTGAGAGATAGAATAATTCTGAGCATGCATTAAAAAACTATTGTGGTCTATTAACTATTGTGCTTCAACATTTCTGTGAGGACTTAAAAAGCAAGAATTTTGCCTCCAACTGTTACTAATGTGTGCATTAAATAAACATACAATGTGAGGTACATTCACTAATGTTTCCTACCCAGGCTCTGACATCACCTACATGTAGAGTGGTTGTCATTTGTCAAAACCATCTCAATTTGCAATATTTTGCTAATTCTAATTTCTCCATTGAAAATGTATTATGGTCTTGCCTCCATTCCGTAATTTAGAACTTTCTGTTTACAAACTCTATTGGGGAATATGACAATTACAAAATTATTTCAAATTAATTCAAATAAGCCCCATTGCCTCATATATATGGTTTTGAGTTCCCTCATTTTACTAGTTTTTTGGGAGATTTAATCTTTGTTTATATTGAACAGTCTTTGACATCGACATTGTACATAGAAACAGACAAGCACAACAGGAATAGCTTTAGAAGACTTGGGTAATAGACAGCTAGCTTCAGTTCTCTCAACCCTAATCCTGAAAGAGTTCATTTTTATGGCTACAAAACTAGTCGATCGAGCTGAAGCGTCTAGAACAGTTTGTATTCGGTCACTACAGTGGTACAGAGTCACCTGATTTAGTGGTAAAAACCTGATTTAAATACTACCTGGAAACTGACCCAAAATGGACTATGGCTCTGGATAGATCATCTTTCAAGTTTTCAACAACTCTGTTCAGTCATCAACATCTACACACAAAATCATGATGCAACATTTGGGATTTTGAAGCATCTGAATGTCTTTCCATATAAAAATGACTGCAAACTAGCAATTTCAAAGTTTCTGTATATAATGCAAATGTCCACTGGTGATCAAAAGCATGGGAGCCAGATTCAATATTAGCTTGTATTTACCTTGATAAAGCAGGATAAACTGCATATGGTGTAATTTCTCAGTAAAATGTTCATGGAACCTTCTCATCTGTAAATAGCAAGTGCCAATCGTCATATTAAAGTCATTATACAAAAACAAATATCAGAAATGCACTTTACCAATTTCTGAATTTGATAGGTCAACCTGACTGGCTCCAATGGTGCCAAAAGTACACACACAGAGTGTGTGATGTCAGCATTTGATTGCAATTGTTTTTCAGCATAATGACCATAATTGAAACCATTTCAATGATGTGGAAGTTGAAAGTTAAGAAAATTAAATGAGCCAAAGTCAAAACGGTTTAGAAAAAATGAGTAGGTGCAAGCAACACCTACTAATGTCATTTATTTACTTCATTATTTTGATAATTTTGCAAATATTACACAAACACAAACCACTATGTAATATTTATAGATACAGAAATCCCAAAAGTTGCACCTTTAAAGACTTCTCAGACAAAATAAAGTCATGTGTTCCTTATTGAATAAACATACAACAGTCAGCAGTCAAGGCATGAGAATGATTTGAGGCAATGAGTGTCTCCACTTTAAGATATTGAAATGTCCATCATTTGAGAGTAGTTATGTACGCCGTCTCAAAACCTCAGCCCAATCACCAAGAAATTTAAATGGAGTTACCAGTTTACATAACCAAGAGAGCTGGAATAAAGAGAACGCATTGGAAAAATTTAACAAATACAGTTTAACCTAAATTTTATTTAGATTCAGGCAATGAAAATCCATTGTCATGGAAACTAAAGATGGGATATTTGTCCAATTAAAATGTAGTCAGACTAACTGTACATTAACTGGTCAACTAAGATCATCTAAAGATCCTCTAGAAATTAAATATTCTATTCATGACCGAAGTAAACCTTGGAGAACAACCAAAGAGACCCTGACCTGCAGAAGTTTAATGTTTGTGTCAAAGAAAGGTTTTTAGGATATTCATTTTATTACAAATTAATTACCATAATTAGTCAAATATATAAGAATATAAAAAAACTGACTTGCAGTTTCATTTAACACAAGTCTTAACCGTGACAAAAGTCCACATAAATTGTTATCATACAATTTAACGAACGGTTAAGCCTTCAACATTACTTTACAGTATTTAACAATAGTTGTGTTCTTTATTCCATGCACTGGTTTGTAAAGTCGGAACAAAAACATTTACTTTCTGTGATTGGGCTGTTTTTTACTCCCACCTCCTTCTCCTTCCCATAGTCTTATTGTACAAGTCTTTTATGCTAACGGTTCCATTAGCATTAGCTTCGTAGTAGCGCTAGCCTAGCCTTTAGCTCCTCTTGCCGCGCTCTGAGTTGGTCCCTTTTATTTTGAAGCCTGTGTGCGTCATCCTCCAAGTTGAATATACAGTCCCTTGCCTTTTTTAGAATAACCACTTTGGACGCCTTCTCATTCTGGGACAGTTCTGGAACATTATCTCGTAGCTGCATGAAGCAGTTTTTCAACTCGTTTCTCCGTTGCCTTTCCATAACGTTGTGCGTTCGCCGCCGCTCTTCCTCGTCTTCCACTTCCGTAGAATTTCTCGAGCTGAACCGTGAAGATATAGAGGACGTAGGGGAGCTCCTGTTCGAATGGTATCGCAGAGAGCCGTCTCGTGAGCGTTTGTGGGACGTGGGTGGAGGAGAGGCCGGACACGGGGCGGCATAGTTGTGCTGGAGCTGGATCTCGATGTTGTGGCGTCGCATAGCTATCCTCTGCTGCTCCTCCTCTTCCTGTTGTTTCAGGCGGGCTTCGGCCAATGAGGGCAGAGGGGAGGGGCTTGAGGGGCAGCGAACAACAGTGACCACGTCAATCTCTTCCTCTGTGAAAAAAGAAAGAAAAAGGGGTAAGATTTCAGAGTTTGGCAAAAGGAGATCTGTTGGTTCCAATTAGTTTTTATTGTATACATTTTTTACCATGAAGAACGTAAATGCATAATAACATGTGTTTACTAAATGAGGAGAAAATAGGCACCATACCAGGTCGGAATCAGCAAATTCAGTTTTAAAACTCAAAGCATTGTGTACAAATGTAGATTTTTCAAAATAGAATCACTGATCAAAATAGGGACACCTTTGGCATTCAAATCCATTTGAATGCTAATTTTGATAGCCTCAATTTAGTTCCGGTCAGTTCCGGTCTTTAATCATGTGAAATCTTATCAGCCAGAACACACCTCACTTGTACATCTCATCTAATCTGTAAATGTTTATAGAATTTACACTGGTCTTATCTGGAGCTTTGGCGGTTTCAGGGAGGCGGGACTTAAGGGCTTTGATTGACAGTGGCAGGTCCTTAGTTTAAAGCGTGACTCGTTGACTTGATCTTGATGAGTCACTGTGAGTTCAGCAGAGAGGCAGGATTATGTTTCCCAGAACGCTGGGTAACAACCAAACAATTACTGTCGTCTGAAGCATTTACTTTACTTTGACTCACAGCCCCTCGAGAGATTGTTTAAGTAAAGCACTGTTAGAGGATATGGGGTTGTTTTAGAGCTTCGTCTATTGGCCCGGAGATAAGTAAATAGATAAGACATGGAAGAGAAGAACTCAATTTAACCCCTTCAAAGATGCTCAAAATGAGAAGTTATGTCCCCAATAAAGATTAGCAGTTCTATGGTGGGAAATTAGTAATATTTTTCACATTTCTTTAGCTCAAACAATGACATTTAACATATAGTCAATTTGGGCCCAAAGGCCAAAACCATCTTGTTGATTTGTAAGTGATGTAGGGTGGCAAAATCATATCAGCAAAGTCCAATTTTAGTCATGATTTTCCTTCATGAGTCTTAAATTTAGATTTTGAAGACTTTTGGAGGAACTGTATGGTGCCTAATTGAACATAAACCTATGGCAAAAATATTGATATCGCAATATTGTAGTATATAGCCCATTTCATGATTAACTTAAGTTCACAAGGAACATAACCAATATAGTGCTAGAAGCTATGGCAATTACATTTCTCCTGGTGCAGTCAATTCAGAGCAAGTTGTCAAAACCATCTTGTTAGCTATGATACAACTAAAAACAAAAAGATGTAAACCTACCAGAGTCTGACGATGACAGCTCTCCTCCGGTCGACCCATAATCGGACATTGACTCACTGGCCGCTGGCGTGTTCTCCATCAGTGCCTGGCAGTTCAAGGTAGACCCTGCGATCTCCTCAAATATGCTCGTGTCAATGTCCGAAAGCAGAGGACTGGAGCTCAGCATGGAAGACACCAACTTCTCATCGAAACCCTTCCCGAGTTCTTTCCACAGAAAATCCTCAGGACTATCCTCCACCGGGGTGCAATCGTGGGTTGCCTCTTTCTCGTTCTCAAACAGGTCGCAGTTCCAGTTTAGGGCCTGCATGTCACAGTCTTCAAGGAGAATATTGGACACATAGCTGAGTTGGTCTTCCTTGGATAGAGGCTTGGATTCGGACTTCATGGGAGGTGACTGTGGAGGAGTGGGGAGAGATTCGAGGTTCTTTACTAAACTCTGGTAGAAGTCATCGTCGAAGAGGGGCTCGGAGTAAAGCCAGTCCTGGGACTGACTGAAGCTTTGCAACATGGTGGGAATTGTAGTCCTGGGGAGAGACGAGAGGAGGGTTAAATTATGGCTAAATTACGGCTAGAGAATTTCTTATCCATAGAAGCGGTTCAACAAAAGCCAATTTGGTCAAAGACTATGCACTAGAGGAAAATGAAAACAGATTCAGTCCATCCATTTCAGTGAAGGTTGGGTGGAAGAAAGTATGAATGAAATCCAAAGCAAGGTTTTCCATCAAGACGTACTGTTCTATGCTACCAAATGGAATAACAACTGGATAAATGGTTACTAAACCCTGGCTAATCTTTGTAGATGGAGCGAGCGTTTCATTCATAAACGGCAACAGCTCAAAATGGGAAACTAGAGCAGAGGGTGGTCCTATGCTACTACTACTACAAATGCCACGTGGAGAGGAGTGTACACAAACACTAATACACAGAGGGTTGTAGCCGAGAAGCAAAATACATAAACAATAAATACCAAATGGATTCCAAAACCAGCCCATTTGTACAACATTCTAGAATTTCACCAAATCAGTCACAAGCCATACTTTTCAAAACTGTATATCAAATATAGTCTCATCTAATCAATGCTCATTTCCAACACAAAACTATAACCCAAAAATATTCAAAATGTAAATTAAAAACTAAATGGATGCCATGATAGCACTGACTGAAAGCTTAATCCTTTAAAGAACCAAAATGTGTTAAAATCAACAATTACCTGTTAAATATGAGGTAACAAAAGATTATCCTAGTGTTAAAAAGTTCAATTCCAGTCACTTGCTGAGGTATCCAACGGTCCTTAGAGGCAGTATTTGATGTAAGTGCAAAAAAATCCAGTCAATAGCAGCAGGAGTAGTTGTAGTAGTGAAAGTTACCACAAGACTGAACCTAGACCAGCTCATGTCCCCCATTTAGCCATGTTTACATAACTAAACCACGCCCACACTACACACACCACGCCCATTGTAAGAAAGTCCTGGCTCAACCCAAAGACGGAAACTGAGTGAGGGGGGAAAAGGAGGGGGTAAAAAGAATTGCCCCTCTTCGAAATGGCCATGACGACATCGGAACAGCTGGGGCAGAAATCCAATACCGGCTTGAGGGGGCTTTCTGAGAAAGAAATCAAAAAGGCCTCCCTAGTATTTGAAAAGAACAGCGGAAAATAGCCACTGCAGCAATAAATCAAACGTTTAACATGGGGCAATGCGAAAAGCTCAATGGAAAGATTGTAGTTTACGGTATACAAGGGGACTACAGGGGGCCAAGGGCCATGTGGCAGACTTTTGTAGTTATAAGACAAATGTATAGGAAAAAGTATTAATTGTATACGTTTAACGAGTAATAGCATAGATGTGTTGGGTAATGAAAAGTCAAACGTGCACAATTGCCTCAAAAAGTATACATTCCTTCACACATTTAATTGGTTTGGAGGAAATGACTGGAAAAGCAACTTGACTCAAAAGATGCACTAAAAACCAGGTTTTAAACAAAAGTCAACAATCAATCATGCATGTTAGGAACCAAGCAATGCCTTCTTCAGATGCAAAAATGTGGCCAAAGAACAGCTATCATGGAAAAAATGCACTTATCACCGGTGTTGCATAAACACATTCAAAATACTATCAATTCACTCAAAGGCATATACTGATTATTTATAAAAGGAGACACTACTGTAGCCACAGGATGCACAGAGCAACTTCTCCTTTTAAACATGCGGCTGTTCAAACACATGGTCCACAGCCCTCAGCTCTCTGCAGGAAGCCACTTTCACAACTTTTTCCGATGATAAACTCCACTCCATCACAATGGCAATGAAAACCCCCAGTGTAGCTAAGCTTAAATACACCAACGGGTCAAGACAAGACACGGTTTACTCATACGGGACGCTTTTAGTTGATGCACTATAGGGTTAATGCATTGGGGACGTGTTCGTATGGACTGCTATGGTATGTGAGAACAAAGCAGCAGTGTGAGGTGGAGAAGGCGAGACTCCACTAAGCCAGCCTAGCCTGACTTTACAATGAACTAAAACATTAAAAACACATGGGGAAACGGTCATATAACTAACACGAGCGATATAAGTTAGCTGACACACACGTTAATTTAAAAACATAAAAATCCAACAAAAATTAATAATGGCGAATATTTTAGCATAAATGTTCGGTGACAACAATAGCAATGCGTTTATTAGCCTAAAAAACGTGTTTAGGCGAACCAGGAACCGGCTTCTGCAATAAGATCAAAGTCCTTGCAATAACGCGAAAGGCTGCATCGTGGCGCTATGAGGGTCATTTAAAACGCAGTGTGGGTAGGCTAGTAGTGTGACCCACGTGAAACACGCGTGCATCAAGATTTAACGCAGTTTTTCAGCAAATCAAGCCGGGAAACTGCAGAGTATTGTTAGTGGATAGTTATTAAAGTTGGGGTTGTGAATGACAAACGGCAATTTGAGAATAAATGTATAAAACGCACAGTTGCGCACTTACCGTTTAAACCAAAGAGAAGAAGAAAGCGTGTCAAAACACCAACAGTTATCCGTTTAGGTCCGGAAATGGTTAGAAAATTGTCTTCAAAGTTGATTTCCTGCGTGTTAAGTTGTAGTTGAAGCGCTGCAGCATGGTTTGTGGGGCTGTGAGCCGGTTATATCCCTCTCTTCTTCTCTGCTCTTTACAATCAGACAGAGTAGAGGTGTGGCCGGCTTGGCTCGTTTTATTATATAGGGCAGCCGCCGTGGTATGCTTCCGCGGGGTGGAAAATCGCGCCAAAACTTTGTAACCCTCACCAAATTAATACTGACACCTAAATATTCTGCCTGTATGAGCGTTGTGGGGTAAAACGCGAAATTAGTTGAGGCGGAAAAGCGAATGTTGGGTACGTATTGGTAAATTTCTGCGTCAAAGTCCCGGTCTAACTCGTCTTTCCCGCGCAGTGATACGTCGGAGGGTGGATTCCAGGAAAATGGTGGCGGTAAAATCGGGGACCGAGAAACACACGTGGATTGAGGGAAGAAGCCGGGTGTCTAACTGCTTGTCTGTCTGCTCGTCTCACCGCCCCACCGCCGCGGTATAAGACCCAACAACCAACCAAATACGCATTTTAGTGCAAAAAGAACCTAGATTGTGCATCAAGGAGCGCTCGATGCGGTTGTAGCGGCCAAACTGACGCTTTTATGAGTCATGGAAGAGAAAAAGAAGCAGTTTGTAGGTCATTATAGAAGAATTCAGTGGGTACAGTAAGGCAGATTGGTATTTTTATTTTTAAATGGCGCTTTTAGAGCTGCATTGTGGGAGGTTTAACCTAAAATTATGCCCAGGCAGTTCAAGTAAAATGCAGTTAGGTCTTAAAGAAAAAATCTTAATTGATTTTAAAGGTAAGAATTATGGGATAGATGTCATTGGGGTCAAAGAAATAAATAAACAAGCCATTAACACGTCACCGGGAAATAAAATGTGTTGTTAATAATAATGATATTAATAATAATAATGTATTTCCTTTAGTGCTTTTCAAGACACCAAAGCATTATAATTTAGTATTTATTTTATATCACTGTATCTCTGTTTTCCTATTGCTGGCAGCTTAATGATGGGACTCGTTAGGGCTATTTACCTCTGTTAAGGAGGTAATGTTTTCACTAGTGTCCGTCTGTCTGTCTATAAGCGACTTAACTCAAAAACTACTGAACGGATTTGGATGACATTTTCAGGGAAGGTCAGGAATGACACAAGGAATAAGTGATTTGATTTTGGGACTGATCCAGAATTTTTGTGTTTATTTGCTACTTTACTCAAAAACTACTGAACAGATTTGGATGAAATTTTCAGGGAAGGTTAAGAATGACATAAGAGACAATTGATTAGATTTTGGTGGACCCAGGATTTTTTTTTCAAACAGCTGCCTTAACGGAGGTCTGTTTTTAAGGTGACGACTCTAGATAGGACCTAGTTTTAAAGTGCCTATATTATGCAAAATCTAGCTAAGCCTCTCCAAGAGCTGAAAACGGATTAACTTAAGTGCTCCTGCACTTTAAACAAACACACCCAGAGAAAATCATTGTTGCCACCACAATTTAACAACTGATTGGAGAAGATGTGTGCTCAGCTGTGAGGGTGTCAAAAGTCTTTGTTTGTTCCTGTCTTGAAACAGGGAGCGCCGCAAAACAGCTTGCGTTGGATAAGTATTGTGTGTTTGATGTGGCAAAACATAAATGTATCCAAACTAGACTGAGATAAATAAAAAAAAGAATACTACACTTAGAGTAGACCTTTACTCCACATGAAGTCTTGGTTTAGACCTGGTTTAGTCCTGGTTTAGACCTGGTTTAGACCTGGTTTACTCCTAGTTTTAGACCTGGTTCAATCCTTGTTTAGACCTGGCTTAGACCTGGTTTAGTCCTGTTTAGATCTGGTTTAGACCTGGTTTAGTCCTGGTTTAGACCTGGTTTAGTCCTGGTTTAGATCTGGTTTAGACCTGGTTTAGTCCTGGTTTAGATCTGGTTTAGACCTGGTTTAGTCCTGGTTTAGACCTGGTTTAGACCTGGTTTAGACCTGACTTAGACCTGGTTTAGACCTGGCTTAGACCTGGTTTAGTCCTGGTTTAGACCTGGTTTAGACCTGGCTTAGACCTGGTTTAGACCTGG
>JAVQKC010026527.1:0-29412 GCA_036025475.1 Philypnodon macrostomus | reverse complement strand
GGCGCAGGGGCAGGGTTAGGGGCAGGCACAGGGGCAGGCACAGGGGCAGTCGCAGGGACAGGGGCAGGCGCAGGGACAGGCGCAGGGGAAGGCACAGGGGCAGTCGCAGGGACAGGCGCAGGGACAGGCGCAGGGGCAGGCGCAGGGGCAGGCGCCGAGGCAGGGGCAGGGTTAGGGGCAGGCACAGGGGCAGTCGCAGGGACAGGCACAAGGGCAGGCGCCGGGGCAGGGTTAGGGGCAGGCACAGGGGCAGGCACAGGGGCAGGCACAGGTGCAGTCGCAGGGACAGGTCCCCTCTTGTAAAACAGGTTCAAGACAACACTACGTAATATTGTACTACTGTTTTTTTTGTTATGTTATGCATGTTATTAGGCACTTACCTACTCAAGAGATAAAACACCTTTTGTATCTTTCTATGTATAGGTAAAGAAAAAAAGATGCAGGCTATACAATCTCTGCATATGGGCCGCATGCTCTAGACTCAATTATTTCTTTATCTCCTGCCTTACCATATAACATATTCTATTCTTTGTATCCTTCCAAAATGATTGTGGAATGTCACTGAAATGTAATCAGGCTGGCTTCAAGTCGGAAGGAAAGGGGAAACAGAGGGATAAGATGCAGAGAATCCTGTGTACTTCTGATCTCTGAAATGGTAGTGGATGGGCATGGGAATTGTTGTATTTATGCTGTCAGAATTGACCCACCAAAGCCTCATCTGTCCATAAAGCGTCTCAACCAAGGACCAAAGTGTAAGCTCAAATACCCCCTTCTTCCACTACACCACCATCACATCTACAGAGCAGCAATCTCTGCAAAGACACACAGACTTACCACTCAAATATGTGCACAAAAACGAAAAGCCTTGGCCAGTGGAATAATATGAATGAGAGCACTCACCAGCAATTCTGAATGATGACTTGTATTTGTGTGATGCTTTGACTATAAAAGCACACAATACAAAATATCCTTGCTTCAGAAAACCTTGCTTTACAGGCAAGGTAACTGGTAGACAAACTGATAGCCTCCTTCTCTTGAAACAGGAACATAATGTGAAGCAAATAGTAAACATGTTGCTTAAAGCCACTGCGCCATTTGTAGAGGTAAAAGCTCTCCACCATAACAGAGCCAATATATGGAGCAGTAAAGACAGGGCGTTAGTTCCACCAAAATGTACCGAAATTACGCCAAAGACTGCTCTGGGTTGCACTTGCCACTGAGTTGAGTGAACACAAAAAATAAATGGGGGAGAAAATGGCTGCCAAACATCAACCAAACATATGGATGGGTGCAGCGATTGTGGTTTGACCTCAGGGAAACAGGGAGCAGGCAGGTCACACTAATGTGGACCAATAAAAGTGTGCCTGAGTCATTAGGATGATCAATGCAATTCTAATGAGATAACATCTGGAACAAAAGAGCCTAATACAAGACAGCTGCTGAGCTAATTACCAGAACATTGAGCAGTGTTAACAAATGCTGTAGCCATTGTAACCAACGTTTTGGACTCCACCCTGCTCCACATCTGAAATACAACATGTTGAATATTTCATAATTCTTCTAATGACTAATTATGAGAGTGTAATATCGTGTTAATGCGTCAGTGCCACAGAGAAAGAAATACCGCAACATCCCAGCTTGACATAAATGCTTATCGAGCGGCACTAAATTGTTCAATTATGGAGAAAATCTGTTTTGAGGTAACCTTTCGGCTTATTAAATAAGCCATAAATCAATCTTTAGTGCAGACCGAGTGGCTGGCTTTTAATGAGTGAACGTGTCCAATCACTCACTGTTCACAGAGTAAGAGTTTGTATATGTTCAAAAGTTCAACATAACTTTTGGCATTCATTTTGAGTTCAGTTGACTGTAGTGCTTCTATAGGGGTGAATAAAGTTCACCTTAAAGATCCAATTAGCCAAATGTTTAGAAAAGAAAACAATGAAGGAAGAAGAGGAACTTTTTAAGTGCCTGGAAGTGTTTGGTGAACATTACGAACCAGTCTAATTACTATGAAAATGAGCAGTGTCAACTATAAATTTAAACTTGCTATAGTTAGACCATTAAGCATTAATTAAACTAGAAGGTTTTTAAACAAGAATGACAACGAACTAGGAAGACCATCATACCTTTACTATTTTGAATTGCTAGTCTATTTTGTTTTATTTTGTATTATTGGCCACAATCAGAGTGCTCTTGATAACAATATTAGCCCAGCAAACACAATAACTGAAGAGCAACGTCAGTTTGGGCACTACTTGGAACATAAAACCATAAAGACTACTGCTAACCTCTTTCAGCAACCTGGCAATCATTTAGTAATTTTTTTTTAGCTGTTGAAATCTCAACACTTGAGTATTACACTTTAAACCACTTCACTTCCAGAAACATTGAATTGAGCCATTAGAGGCATCAACAAGTATACAGACATGTGCCCCTTATGGTGTTTCCCGTCAAAATCACTCTGAATTACATCCCACATTTGTATAAGCTGTTTAAATAAAAAAAATAAAAAAATTCTGCTTTAGTTGAACACTGGTGCTGTGTGTGAAGTAGGTATAGTAACAAGAGAAAAGTACATTAGCTTGGGTGTTTAGGGAAAAAGAAAGAAATACTATGAGGTCTTAACGCAGTCAACACCGCAGCAGCAAAATTCCTCAGAGAGAGCGACGACGGCAGCAAGCTCCCAACTAACAGTAATTGGTTTTAAAATAATAGAATTCATTATGGTTATGGCGCTTGTTCAGAAATGCAAACAGAGGAAGAAAAAAAACATCCACTAGAGACTTGGGCTGAACTGCTTCACTAAAAACCATGGGGAGATGAAAGGGATAATTCAAATGACAATTTTAGAACCCTTAGCTCATTTATATCAGAAGCTCAGAAGATGTTGCCAGCAGAATAACATCAGGATTTTTTCCCAGTGTTCTTTTGTTCTACTTGCAGGGCATGGAAGGAACTTTTTTCCCTCTCAATTTCAAGTCTTTTGTGGTGGCAAATTCCTCCTCCTCACAAAGAGACACACGAGGTGACACACAAACAATCCAGCAAACAACAGCCGTTGGCAGCACCGACAGCCGACTGAAAGCTAACATGGGAAATCTTGACAGGGAAGAAGAAAAGCACCTGACACGAGACACAAAATTTGCCACTTGTCTTATTAAATGACTGTGTAATTATGCACATCAGGGGTCTGCGTAGTGAGGTCCCGCGTTTCATCATGTCCAACTGTGGAGTGATCCAAGGCCACATTAAAAAGATCGTCTCTCAAGACCACTCAGGACATAAAGAGACAGGTCAGCCATCTCAGCGTGATTGGATGTCACCTCACATGCTGGGTCTATAGCCAACATCAAGGACATGGTCATTCGAAGCACTATAAATGTGCCATCAAATCAGTATCTCAATAACTTGTAATTGTCAGCCATTTGAAAAAGAAGTGCTGGTTACATTTTGAACACAATTTGATGGTGCCTTTAAAACATTTGGCAGCTGGGGTTTTAGTGGCTTTATTTCACATACCCTTATTTGGCTGTGGAAAAAACAGGAGCACCATATGGCCGTGCATTAAACATTTATATGAAATTTCGTGAGGATGAATGACAAGGTGGAAGAAGTCGAAAACATACTAAAGGACCCTATTGTGAGGGGGAGCGATCTGTCACCAGCAACCATCCAGAAAACAAACCCGACCATGTCCATCCAAGAGCATGTCTCAGCAAAATACATGCCCAAGAATGTGTAGTGTCAAGAGTGTAAGATGTCAATAAGCAAATCTGGCTGGCCTGGAGAGGTGGTGCCAGAAAAAATGTGGGAAAAGAACTGCAGCAGAATATTGAAAATATTGAGATAGCCGTGTGGTTTCTTGAACAAGGCGGCTGATAGAGTATGAAATATGATACAGTCTAATTTTAGTATAACATTTGTAGCATTCGTTCTATAAGGTCAGGCTACATTTAAAAGCTGACACTGCAATAGGTCAAACAAGTCACAAGGAATATTTCTGTGCAAAAGTGAAATCTAGAAGTTCTTTTTCCACCATGGCAGTCGTTAATTTAAAATTCCTTAACAAGAATAATATATTTATCTTGCCCTTTTTATCCACTGGCTACAGTAAGATGTTTCTTATGAGTGTAGTTTGAAAGCTACTGTAATGATTTAACACAAGTCTCCTGGGTAAAGATCAGATTAGAAAAACAGCATTAGTGTTTAGTTACTTAGGTTGTGAGAAGCCCATTAGGTCAATTCCACAGCAACAATATGTCTTAAAACTCCTGTTCATTGGACTAACAGAACAATACAACAGCTGACCGCTGCCACCAAGTGCTGGCCATCAGTAGTACAGTAGCAAGTAAATAACTTAAATTGCAGATAGAATGAACAAGCATAAATTATTTAAGTATATAAAGTGTCTCTGTCTCATCTGCAATAATTTGGAATTGAGTTAAGCCAACCAAGGCAACCAACCAAACACTCAGTCTACTGCATAGTCTTTCAGAAGATGGTACAATGTACAAAATAGTCTCCTTTGTTTGGGCTTTAATGTGAGCTCAGAGTGTGAACCCAGAACACTATTCATTTATTCATTCAAGTTTGTATTCATCCATTTCTGGGGAAGCTATGAGCCCCCATATTGTCTGTGAATAGGTAAAATTCATACAACTTGAAGTTTTAAAGCGGTGGCCCATCTCTCCTGAGCACCCTTAGAAAGGAAACTGCTGTGCAGACAATAACACGGCCAGTGATCTGGCCTTGATCATGTCACCAATCACTAGCAGAGGGCGGCTGGGGAGTCACTGCAAACCCGGCTGTTGATGAGGCGATTATGTGGCTTTACTCTGAGCGTCTGGGTATGACAGTGGAGCTGGCAGGGAGACACTATACCTTGTTAGCACTCTGTTGTGCTGAGTGGACTAGTTGGCCGTTCCACAGGACATAGTGGACTTATTGCAAGTGTAAGGGGGATTATACACCAGTCATCAATGTTACTGTGTACACACCAGGCAGATAGACAGAAAGAACAACTTTCTTCTCAACAGCTCTTTGATGTTTTGTTCAAAGCAATCTTGGAGTCTATTGTAAAACAAATAGATCCCACCAGTTACAGCATATGTGTAAGAAATGTTCCCTTAATGTATGACTGTATGAAGTCTTCTTTTGGAACGACTAAATGGCCCAGAATCAAAAAAGACTGGCAACCAAAAGTTAATTATCACAGCAAAATGTTCTTTGCAAATCTTGACATACTACGAGCCCATATTTTCACAGGGATCACGTCTCCGAAAAAGCAGACAACTCCATCAAGCAGAGCAAATAACTTACTAAATATGCACAGTTGTAGAGAAGGATATGAAAGAGCTAAAGAAGCAAATAAAGAAATCTGGAGCGACTGGAGGAGCAGGCAACCATAAAACATGGAGATACACAGAATTTCACAGCTGCGTGAACAGTTAAAGCAGATGCGCCGGGATGCGATGGTGGCTGCATACAGAGAGGCGGGTTGTAAAAAATATGCTATAAAGTTTATGAGGCCTAATGCGGGCCCTGCAGGAGCCCCCCGCCGAGCCGAGCATGCCCACAGTGCCATTGAGAGTGTGACAGAGCAGTAGGGAAGAGACATACAACTGAGAGCATACATCGAAATTCACAAGCTCCATCACTGGTGTGGCCTCTGCATACAATACACACAATATCCATGCAATCTACAGAAATACAGAGCCAATTTTAGCTCTGCCCTATCTCTAAAATAATCTTTCTTACTCCACCTCTCCTGAACAATATCTAAAACCAAGATGTACTATCAGTGGATTTTGCACAGAGCCTACAAACACACATACAAACCGCAAAACAAATAGACAATAAAGACCAGACACGGTCATATTCACTATCACTATCGTCCTACTGTGACCACTTTGGTTTTTCATGTTTGTTCTAAAATAACAAAAGTTAGCTCGGTCTGTCTGAAAAGGAATATGTATTGTACAGAAGAGTTAGAGTAAATGTAACCAATAAAAACAGTTTTCTATCTTGCATATAGCAAATACTGATACACGTATTTTGCTATTGCTAGAGCTAAATGTGCACAATATATCTTAGTGAAAGGGGCACTAACATCTACTACAAGAACATCTACTACTTCCAAATTCCAAGTTTCTTTACAATAAAGTAGCCTTGGTTAGCCTGGCTTTATGACTATGCCACAAAAAGCTATTCAAGCATAGTAGTTTATTTCAAATTGCAATGTCCTATACAATTCTGTATTACCTTGCTAAATGACACTATTTTGTATCAATCAAAACTTGTGATGTCCACCCCATAAACTCAAAAGGTGCTTTCGGCCAATCAAAGTGAGATCTTATTCAACCACTCCCCGCACAGAGCATGTTTCCTTGATCTTAATTTAAGATCAAATTTATGGTGAACACTAGCTCGGGGCATGGGAGGCACAAGCTATTGATTAATTTTTCATTGCCGTTCTTTTAAAGGCACCAAGGACATGTGCCACATCAAATCTGTTCAGCACTCGGCACCTAGTTTATTAGCTGGCTTGAAACAAAAAGTCTTGTGAGGCGTGTGGTGTAATTTCCTTCCAGGCTAACTTCATATTGTATAGTTTTTTAAAGGTCCGTTGTAAGCTTTTTGCTTAGTTTGATTGGAGCTAAAGTGGAAGCCAGATGTCTACATCCTCATATCAATTAAATGTTTTTTTTTATTTTTTATATCTCACTCGCTTTTTATTACGATGCTGTGTGCAGTCCTCCGGCCCTACCTAAAATGACTCATTTACTGGTTACTCCTGGTTACTCCTCACACACACACTTTATAAATCTTCCGTAGTCAGCCTCAAAGGGCTTGGTAATTCAACTTGGCCGAACACAAAATCATCCAATCAAGCCAAACAACACCAGATGTGCACTACACAGAAATATCAAGGAAACATTATCTGACTAAAAAGATGCAGGGGACCAGGTTTAAACCCTAACCCTAAATGGGGATATTTAAGGGGCCATTATTATTCCAAAAAGATTTTTGCGTAATAACATTTACTATAATATTTTTCTTTTTAACAGACCAGTGCTGTATTTTCGTACCTTTACATGTTTTCGACCACTTCCTGCAGTCTTCGTCAGCGGTCACGTGATGTGGATTTGTGTGTGTGTGTGTGTGTGTGTGTAACAAGATGTGTGTGTGTGTGTGTATGTGTGTGTGTGTGTGTAACAAGAAGTGTGTGTGTAACAATATTTGTGTGTTTGCGTGTAACAAGATTTGCGTGTGTGTGTAACAAGATTTTCAAGTATAAACAGACTCACAAGTGTAATAAGATTTTGTGATTTGTGCATGTGTATAAACCCCACTCCTCTGCACTGGCTGTAATATGCAGTGGTAGTATTTTTCTCATAATCAGTCCATAGCCTGTAGTCTAAACTGAGGGAATTGAGCCTCACAGACACACAGATCTCTCATGGTAGGAGTGTTACAAAATTTGTACATACAAAAGCCTCTTAGCTGCAGTGTGCAAAGATATGTTTATATTTGTTTTATACTGGTGCAGAAATACCAGAATACTAGCGGTCATGTGTCGTACAGATATTGATCACCGCCCCCTGGATTGTTGCTTTTCAACACATGTATTACACACAGTTTCCTCACTTTTCCAGCTACTGGCCTTGTCAATAGCAGTGCATAGAAACCTACTGAGTCTACTTTCTCAATACACCACAGAAGCCAGAGGTGCACTGTTTTAACATGGCCTTTGATTTGTGACATAAACCAGTTCAATCTGTAGAAGAAAGTATAAAGAGAAGAGAAGGGCATTTGTCTTTAGTTGACGATTACCTGCTGCTGCCAGCAGGTGCCAAGTGTGTATATAGTTCTCCCATTCCCTCTGTTTAGCTGCAGGAGGTGGAGACAGTGTAGGACTTAGTGGTGATGCACTCGGGCACAGCACTCTGACTGGATTAAAGCCAATTCAGTCAGCCTCTATTCCCACCTCTGTGTCTATTGGGAGAGGGAAGTGCCAGAGAGATTTCATGCCTGAGACAGAGGAGTTACAGTTGTGTGTTCCCTATAGACAATCCTAACCAACACTTCCCTCCAGCACATCTAAGAGCGCTCTATCCCAGAAGCACGCTGACAGCGTGAAAATGGGAATGTGCCAGCAAAGCAGGGAGCTAACTGTAGGCCATGATCGACTAACCAGACTAAATGTCTCCCTTTTCTTTGACTCCTAAATGGAACTTCAACAGTGGCAGCTCAGTGTTCCCATACAGCAGCAGGATTCTGAAAAATGTGACTGACATGAATGATACATACATCAAGAAATGTTTAGTGGACACTTATGTTTAAGTTAAGCTACAGAACTTCACATTTCAGCATGTCTTAGCAGATACAAACGCTTGATACAATTTAGTGAACACAAAAAGTCTTGTTACTAACATCCATAAAAGGCCCAAACACGCTTTTACCAAAGAAATAACCAAGGACAAGATGGAAAATTAAATCAATATAACATTTTAAAACACCTCAAAGTAGTCTTCTTCCTCACAAGGCTCTCATAAAGCAAACACTATTTAAAGGCAAGGTTTAACACCTAATGTAGCACTTTCAGCAGGTTTTAATGTGCCTCTTCTA
Source organism: Philypnodon macrostomus (assembly GCA_036025475.1). Taxonomy (NCBI): domain Eukaryota; kingdom Metazoa; phylum Chordata; class Actinopteri; order Gobiiformes; family Eleotridae; genus Philypnodon; species Philypnodon macrostomus. Next base: position 20,781 of record JAVQKC010026527.1, on the reverse strand, counting down.
ACATTCAAAACACAAAACACCGACTCAAAGATCAGATGAATATGTGATGGTTGAAGACATTGCATATTACTGTGTGTGGGAAAATAATGCCACTCAATTGTCAGTGTGTTTTTGTTAACTTGAAGGAGGCTTTTGTTAACTTGAAGGAACTAAACTAGAGGGAAAACAAAACCAAACGCAGCATTTAGAAGAACAGTCTAGTGACAAGATGTCTTCTTCACAGATGGGGCTGCTGACAACAAATCTAAACATATAGCCAATGCACAAAATGAATACATCCCAATATTTATGTCCGATTCTCAGATTTACTTGATGCCTCTGATATTGCTGTCTTTTATGTGCCACAGCCTTATTAAGTTATACATATTTTCCAAATGTATTTCTCTCCTTTGAAAGACACAATTCTTCCTACAAAATATTGAATTAGCGATTATGAGTATTTGTGTAAAGGCTATTGCTCAGTGTTAGCATAACAATATTCAGATGCTAATAGGTGTCTAATGGTGGTTTTCAAATGCGTGCCAGTTTATTCTCATGCTGTACACTTTCCAAATCCTTCATTTCAAAGTGCTACCATTTACAATGCCAGGATGGAACTGGCAATTTATAGCCCTTCAGAATTACAGACCATTAACGATATCAGGAATGAAATCAATGGGGAATGATGGCATCACAAACAAGCCACTCTACCTCTATCCCCCCAAAAAAGAGCATTGTGTGTGTATGTCTGTATGTATGCAGGTGTGTGTGTGTGTAAATGAGGGAAAGGACACAATAAAAGAACAAAACTCAGAAGCCAAGTAAATAATGGGCTACTTACCGCAACTTTGCTCCCTGTTATCTGCATGCAGCGATCGGCGGAGGAGGTTAATGTGCAAAAAGACACAAACAGCACAATCATTAGTAGGCCACACAATCTTCTCCATGACACGACCACGACTTTTGTGTGACACAGCAAACATCAATCACACAATGGCACAACACACTGTTAAGCCCCAAAAAACTTTTAATGACCAACAGTTATGACTTAAGAAAATGCCTGTGTGGAAAAGCTGCGACTTTAGAACTTTTGATAAAAACAGTCATTCAAATATATTCAAAGTTACCTGATGATAATTTATTATTATTTTAAAAGATTAATGGCCTATCACTAAAAAGTTGTTAGCAGAATAAATAACTTCTAGGCAAGAAAGCGCTGTTTATTTTACACTGTACACTACTATTGATTTGTCTTATCTTCCATGTCTCTTGTGTGAGCAGAAGTTCAATTTGTACTGATGGTAATGGCAATTACTGCAAATGGGATAGACTTAATAGCAATCCGAAAACTGAAGTCAGATCCAAAATACATAGAATAAATAATGTGAAAATAACTTGGAAAGAATACATTCTTCATGTTTTGGGAAGAGAAGCATAGAAAGGGTTTTAGATCCACTTTACTTTGCTTTTAAAAAGTGGATATAATCATGAATCTTGGAATAACTGGGACACCATCATGGTCATTGAAGCTGCACAAAACCTGGAGGGCTTTGATCGATCTGCTGCCAATAACACTGGTCTTCACCTGTCAAATTTAGTAGCTCTGATGCCTAGCGCTCATGGCGTCAGCATGTTTCAGAGGATAACCTTGTTATTTGTCAATATTAGCAGGGGCAAAAGTGTGTTTATCTCTGACCATGTGTCTTTGTGAATCTAATTTTATGTTTACATTTTTATTTTATGTCTTCACTTCTTGTATGTCAGAGTTAAGAGACGTTTGTGTTCCATTTATTGCCAATTTCACTTTCACTTTTTGTCTTTTTAAGTCTGAGGCCATTTGTTGCTTGATTTAAACTCTCCATCCTTTTAGCTACAGTTTATAGCAGCCATAATGTCTCTTCCACACATGCTTCACACAAATGATATTTTAAATCATACTGTATTTCCACATTTCCCTGCCTCTCTTGTGGATTCCCACAGCCGGCCTCTGATACTAGGGGCTATTTACACTAAATACATACAACCTCACTGACACAGGTGTTGATGCCCAAACATTGTAAATATTTTTTAAAAAGTGATTTAAAGCAGCTTGACCACAATAGCAGGCATTGTCTTGAGCGTGTACGGACACAGAGGAGCTTGGAGGGGAACTATCACTGAAAACATTGTACAGATAAGTAGATATACAATGTCTCTCACAAAAGTTCACAGTTCACGAATTCTACTGAACTAGAATAACAATAACATCACCTATATTTATTGTGACTATTAGCAATATATTTCTAAACATTACATGCCACAAAAGCTTTTCACAATGACAATAAGAACTTGGATAATTGGAGATCATGCCATGCCCTACTTTCAGAATACTGTGAAGCATTTGTGGTTTTGAAAAAAAAAAACAGAATAAAAGTGAAATAATAAGAGTGAACAGCCCCCCTCGTGAGACCCTGCCATCACACTCCTTTTCAATTTGAAGCGTAGAAGGTTTAGATTGATGTGATAAATTATTCACTGTCAGCAGAGGAGTCAATCAGAAGAATTTGAGTGATTGTGTTGTTAGAGGGATTGTTGGCAGCTTTAATAGTATTTGCACACAATGTTAGGAGCAAGGGGGGAAAAAAGCACAGTAAGAAAATGAGGTGAGATGGAAAGCAAATGTTCATGCAAAGCTGATGGTCAAGGACATGGGCAGACGAAATCACAGCTGGATATTACATTAAAAACACAGCTCCTATTCAAATGAACAGGTCAATGCTTCCTTGAAAAAAGACATTCCATTATAAGTGTGGGAGTCATTTGCGGAACCCCATCCCGCAGCGACCCCCCCCCCCCTTCCTCCCTGAATGCTGGGAGTGTGCTCAATCTTGCCTGGTGATAGACTATGAGAGAGATGGAAAGTACAAAAAGAGGATTGGAAGACATTTTTGAGAGAGTAAACAAACAGTTCTATCAAACAGACGTCATGCCAGGATAACACCAGACTAATGTGTCATCAAATCAGAAATGCAGAAAGAAACAGGTGGCATTTTATTAACCAGTTTAAACCTAAAGTCAGTGTAAATTAGCTAAGAAGAAGCATGCTTTCAGTAGAATTTCTAATGTACTATTGTGTGAAGCCGGGCTGTGTGAGTTTTGATGTCTGCAATACATTTAATGTAAGAAAAGATTATACCAATAATCATATAACCGTTGGGGAAAAACAATGGAAGTGTGCAAAGCCCCTCCAAACACAAAATACAAAAACATCCAAGATACCACGGATAACAGAAGATGAAAGCAATCCACACCACACCCAGATCCATATACATTATTTCATTGCACTGTATCATCTGTGAAAAGGCGTCCTCATCATCAAAACCAAACATTATAAGATTTAAGATCAGTAAGTTGGTTGATTTCTTTCTACGGTCTAGGTAGGATATATTATTGTAGTAACTCTTTCATTAGTGTTTATGTTCAAAATTGAGGAGAAGCATTAATATGAAATGAATGAATGATATGAGAAGAAGATTTGATATTCAATAACCATGTTGAATGTATGATATTTATATTATTGCAATATTTTGATGCAAGTTCAATTAAGTCAAAATGGTCCCTTTATTTACTTAAAATCAAAACGTAAAACTAAACAAAGACTAAAATATGGCCAAAGTAGGACTATTTAAAATTGTACTTTTTAATATATTTATTTAAAACATTTTCATTCAATTTAAACTGTAATTATGTCAGATCATCGGCAATATTGAGATATATTTAGATTTTTGAGATACATATACTGTATATCATTTTGTAATACTGTGCAACCCTATAACATCAGTAAGTTGGTGGATTTCATTTTAAGTAGGTAAGTAGGATCTATGTTGTTATAATTATTTAATTTGTTCTGTAGTGCCAAGCAGCAGAAATACTGAAATAACTGATATGGCTAATTTTAGACTTGATTCACATGTAGAGGTTAACTTTTTTTCCATGTAAACACAATCACTTACAAATGTATATAAAGCATACTAGCCATATGAAAACTGCACAAAGAAGTTATTTTTCCAATTTATATCTAAGGAATGTACAGATGTTCTATAAGTGCACATGAAAGAATTCATATAGACGTATTTCCCATTCCCTACTCTCGAGGCGTACTATTAAAGTGATAGCAGAGTGCTGACAGTCTTCACATATTGTCTTCTGGCCTTTGACTGCAGAGATGATGTTATTAATTTGAATAAAATATCAGTGCTCACAAAACGTAATGAGCCCTGTGAGGAAATCAATCATCTTAGATAATCATTATCAATAATGCCAGTTAATTACCATAACAATGAGGAGGGCAATAAATGAATATGTCAGGACAGAGCACCAGGTTTAAGTGCCATCACCTTAACAGACTGGTTTAAAAAATTATCTCGTTTTCAAAAAATATTTTTTACAACTGATTACTGTTTGGTACATATTCATATATTTTTTTAGAGGAATGTACTAGTACAGTACAGATGTTTAGGCAAGTGTTAAAATAATGCAGTAAAGTAGCTGAGTGAGCAAAAAAATCTATTTTTTTAATGTAAATCTGAATCACCGTCTGGATCCGGGATTTTCACAGTATCTTATCATTGTAGCACAAGTCTATTGCTTTGGCTTCTAGTAAGTAATTATATTCACCAGGCCTAGCTTCACAGCATTGCTTGTCTCAATATGAACATCTGTCTGAGATTAGCATGAAGAGACAGCCTACAACCACGGATGGATTAATGTCCAACCTCACATGATTGGATTTAGATGCTTATTCTGCTCACTTTGCATTTTGGTCAAAATCATTTTAAGTCTTCAAACCTGCCCAAATCATTTGCACAGTACTGTACTGTATATAATTCCATCTCACCAAGTTCCCTTTTAACAATCCATGCTGCATCAGAGAACCAGCCACCAGTGGTCCCAAAATCATTCATAAGCATGCGCACAACGAGTAGGTGACATGCATGTTCAGGACTGGACAAGCAGTGACCATCCACCTGGCACTTTCAGTGAGTGCCTACGAATTACGATTTTCTGATAGCCTATCACGGGCGACTGCACTATAATAAGAGACACAATGAGGATTTGAGATTCAAGCATGAAGTGAGAGGACAACAAAAGAAGGTGCGCATGAACAGGTGATGGACTAGGCAACAAAGCAGAAGATCGGGTTAAACTTGATAATGGAAAGTAGTGTTGCGTGCCATTATAATCCAAGTATGATTACACAGTTAATGCTCCAGTGTGTTAACATGATTGTGTGTGTGACTTACAGATTTGGCAGTGGCTGAGATGTACTGGACCACCATCTCCCGTTTGGTGCTGAGGTCCTTGTTACGTAGTGGGGCTTTGCGATCCTCATTTAGGTTCATGTCCTCCTACACACAGACAAGACATGGGAAATTAAACTGCTGCCAAGAATCAGCTATATTATCTAGATTTAGAACATTAAAGCATTATAGAAATGGCACATAGAGATAATATGGAATTCAAGTAGGCGTTAAGTTTCAATGTCTATATTATATATTTGATATTTGTATAGCATATACTGGCAATTGCATATACAAAAGAATAAGATATCTAAAGCTCTAAATCTGAACTAATCTAATATTCAACAATAAAAAATACACTATAACATCAGTAAAATCATTTCTTACTAAAGATTATACCGCATATTTTAGAAAAGCTCCAGCAACCACTCCACTTTCTACATTACATTATCAGTTACTTTAGTTCGATAAGATATTTGCTAATGGTATTGTATAGAGTATCCAACATATAAAGTGGCTGATGAGTCTTTATTAATTCTTTTCAATTAAAAATAATGATTTTTTTTCTTAATTGTACTGTGGAGCTATTCAGATCTTACCCATAAATACCAATCTGAAATAAGATGTGGTTTGTGTCCTTCTGCAGTTCACCACAATTATTTTTCTATTTAAATAATTAGACATACGGTCCGGCAAATGAATAGAAACTTATTCCGGTACTAATTAGTCCTTCATATGAACGCAGCAAGGTTGTAGCAAACTGTACACGGTAATTCTGTACAAGGGAGCCAAATCAAACAAGTGTTCCTCTGCTGAGGCCGTGCGGGTGCATCAGATGGTTGGATAGACAGTATGTGTGTGTGTGTCATTGGGAGTATTATCTTTGTGCTACTTTAATTCTGCATCACAAAAGAGGTCTTTCATGTGCGAGACGTCAGGGGATGGAGCGAAGGCCGGACAGAGCACTAAAAGCCAGGGAATGACATGATGATTAGAATGGAGGGGATGTTTATCAGAAGCACTCTGACAAAGAGACGGCTTGAATGCACCCGGTAAAAAACATCCTCCTCTGGGTTTCAGCGTAGTGGAGTTGTAGAGCCATGCTGCCCTCTGTTGGAGAACTCTTGTGTGTCTTTTCGTTGATTTCATTTGGCAGTGATTTTGGTCTCATAGGAATCCAGTATTAAAACAGTTAAACCCAGTGCACTGTCTGCCATCAACACCGCTGAAAAGCTCTCCCACAAGTATTCTCATTCAAAGACTCGTTCCTTCATTCGTCAGTGAGGCATGCACAGGAATCCCACCCAGGGGCACTGTGACCTAAATTCCTCCAACTACATTTCCTCTGGTAAAGACCCTGCCAGTAACACCATTAATGTCCCTTTTAAAAACACACAATGGCAATGTAGCTCAAATTTACAAAAGTGCAGGCAGCCAACAAACAAGCTGCTTTTAATTAATCTCTGAACTCTTGAATTTTTATCAGCCTAATTGGCGTTCAGAAGGAGAATATGAGGTAGGAGGAGCGCCGCAGTGGGCCTGGGGGGGCTTGTCAGGGGCAAACTGGAGGAATGAGCAGCCCTCCATGTTAAGTCTCCAAAATGATTAATGCTCTTTTATTAATTACACCCTTGCAGGCTACATAAAAGAGTCCCAGGACATTGAACATGCTGCTGCTCTCGCTCAAATGATGAGGTCTGGGCTTGCACCACTGACAGCAGACTTGCCCAGAGAAGGATCTGTACATTTGCTTGTTTAGTTTACATTTGATTGCAGCTTACAGTATACGGGTAGCAGCGGAGATAAAGATTTTATGGTTATGCTCCTATAATTGAATGTCTGTTAAAACAGTTTTGGGTACTCCAATGGCCATTTGGTTAGCTATAAAGGATCCCAGTCATCCTTAGACCTGATCCTTAGATCTAACAAGGACTGGCATACTAATTAGAACTAGATTCATAAACAAACAATTAACTTCTACTTTGATTATTACATTTTATGGCATCCAGAAAAAACTATAAAATTTGGCACATTGTTATTTTCTTCTAGCCTATTATCTGCCTCCTAGTATGCAGCACAAAGACTACATTGGCTCGTGACCCTCTGTGGCTGGATTAATTCATTATTTGCTATGCTATGCTATTTTGTAATTAATTCTGTCTTGGTTGTAGGACTTATATATTACAAACTGGAATGAACTAAAGTCGCCTTTCGCTTCTACACAAATCCAACACATCGCATTGTAATGAAACATTGGAAATTCATGTGCATCTCTTAAGAAATACCACTCGAACAGGTATACATTTTCCTAGTAGAAGTACACATATGACTCGAAGGCTGGTTTTAAAAATTCTAGAGAGGGCTCATTTAGTTTTCCTCCCTGCTGACAGAGCATCCAGTGGTATATTCCCACATCACTTTGATGACCTTTTTGTGCGCTATTTAGAGCTACACATTGCGATCAGTAAACCACTTTCTAGAGAAAAAAACATTTTCTCCTAGTCATTAATGCACAGTCGGCGGTCCAACTAATATGGCATGGGCTGTCCCTTCATTTGAAGCCAGTGAGACATCTGAGGCCATAACATCAAGCTTCATAACAACAATCAATAACTTTAAAGGTGAATGGACAAACAGCAACTCTGATGTGTGTATGACAGCAAATGAGACAGCCAGGCACCGCGGAGAAGCCACTAGCATCAAAAGAAAAGCACCCACAGCTGTCAATCGTGAGCGTGCCACTTCAAAGCCCCAAAGTTTACAAGAGCGAAACAGTGATCACTTTTGAAAATACATAAATACCTTTTTTCACTTTTATCTAATTACTCTGATTACACTTCCCCCCGAGCTCAAGTGTCAGGGCCCTGTCAAGTGTGGGAGCTGCAAACGTGGCTTCTACCTGGTCCGTCACTGAGCAAATTGAAGCCTAGGTTTAATGTCACGCCACTGTGAGCACAAACATAGTAATAGAGAGGTGAGCCGAGTGACAAGGATGAGCACCCAGGCAAGAAAACACGGCACGCTGTAGCCTGATGAGAACCAGGGGCATCGGTCGCACTGCTCTGGCCCTGCCAATAAAGACTATTGTGTGAGACCATAAGGGAAAGGCAGACACCATAGCGCACACATATACTCAGAGACATTATCCACAATAGTAGCACACGACCCGGGCAATGAAGCCGGAGTAATTCGGCTGCCCCACTTCAAAGAGATGGGCTTGAAAGCTTTTTGTTAGATTTCAATCCAGCAGAACAGAGAGGCAAAAAAATACATTTAAATGGAGAGATGGCGAACGAAGCTTTGACCTCATGAGTGAAATGCAAAGTTGGGCCTTCAACCATACGCCAACATATTAGGTATGTGGGAGAGCGTCTGAATGGCTAAAAATCCAAACAATTCAGTCAATCAACTATTTTCACAACATATTTTTTTTAACTTTTGCATGACTTTCTTGTTAAACGTCCATGGCCTCAAAAAGCAATTAAAAACAAGAGCCAAAACAACTAAAAAGTATAATTTGAAAAAAATCCATCAAATATTGTAATTGCCTTCAAAATAAAAGGCTATATGCCAGTTTACATTTTACAACAGACAGACAGAGCTCACCATCATCTTCTCAAAGAGGTCAATGATTTCCTTTTCAGACAAGTTCAAGGAGCGGTCATCAAAGAGTGGCTGAGGAACAGGCAGCTCGGCCTGAGTGGACAAGGGATCCGTGGGGTGCTGGATAAGGGGCTTCTCCTTCTTCGTCCCCTGTTTTCTGAAACTTGTAATGCGGTCACGCTGAAAGAGAAACACAGAAGAGGCACACAAAGCATTGGTATATAAAAGGTCATTATGAAGGTCAATCAGAAGGCTAGTGCTGTTTGGAGTCCAGGCAACAATATTGAGTTATATGAAAGTGCTGCCACAGCTAATACTTGCTTTAATGCTTTTATAATATATACATTTTTCATTCATCAATTAAGAATTTATAGATTTTTCCCAGTACAATCCTTGAAATCTCTGAATATTTGCCTGTATATCTGATCAACATCCATATCAGACAATATTGACAAGGTTGACTGATTTTGATATCAGCCGGTTAACCTGTTGTGCAAAATTTATAATATTTAGGATTAGAAACAGTCAGAGAAAGAAAAGCCATTTCAAAAAGTCTCAATTTATTATCTTTACTACACTTTGCCCATATTTATGGATTAATATACACAATCTTTATTTCTATCTTTTGTTTGTATAAAAAACATAGGAAATATAACCTGCTAAATGTATCGGAATCAATATTGGCCGAACTGGTAATTGAAATATCGGCATCCCTACAACAAGCTGTTAGTAGTTTGACCACAGCTTTGTTCCTACTTATTTCCCAAATTGACATGTATCACAGTGACTCTCACCACACAAATTCACTAGTTTTGGTTGGATTATTTCTAAAGGATGGGGTTATCAATGATACAATGATAGGACTCCGTAACCTTGGGATGCATCACAAGTTTCGTGCTGTTTTCCAATGAGCGAGTAGTCTTCTTGAATCAAAGTTAAGGGAACAATAATGTTTCTACTGGTACACTATTTTAATAATATTAAGTAAGTCAATAGCCAGATACTTACCAATATGGTCACTATGGTCACTTCAATACCAACCTGTTTATTTGCTTACATTAACAATATTCAACTGCTCACTGTGTTTAAGTTAGTCCAAACTAGTCTAATACATTCACTTTGGTAAAAATGCACAGCAGAGAAAGGTGCATGCATCATAATGTTAGTGTTTAGTATCAGTTAGTGGGAGTCATGCCAAAACATGGAAATGAGAACAGACGTGTGATGGTATTAAGACAAAATATTAGTGAATGAATCAAACAGACCAAAGGCCATAAGAATTGCAAGGTCATTTTTCTATCTCAAGTTGCATGTTAACATTTCAACTACACCACTATTAAGGGTATTAAAAAGGCCTCAGGTAGTAACTTCTCTTTTTAAGCGCTGTTGTTATTGCAAACTAAATGATCTATGTATTGTTTACAAAGCTTGCGTGATATTAGCAAACATTACTCATAATTTAAAAAGACTAGGGTTATATTGCACCACAGTGAAAAATGGTTGTTGATTAAAAATGACCATATGTTAGCCAATCATGTTTTATTTGTATGTTTAGGTAACCTTGAAATCTAAGAAACTGAAGGCCTTAAAGTGACTTTTTGTGAACTGATCTGACAAAAACAAGTCAGTTCAGTTCATTTTTTGCAGTCACACATTTATCCCAGCAACTGTGGGCTTTAGGCGGGTGATAATCTGGACAATGGCCAGTTAGTATAGGGCTGACACACAGACAACCACTCATTCTCACATTAAGTACAAAGCCCGTGAAGTAAACCTTCTTGTAGTTTATTTGAGTTATTCTTTTACAACTTCAATGAACTTGAAGTTTTAAAAGTTTTCTTATTCCCTGACAATTGCATACGTTTTTATAGCTTTCCGCATATTTGATTCATTCACATGTTTAAGTCCCATGCAACAAACATGTTAGATAAAAGGGAAAAACACCAAACCAAACACCTTACCATGTCATCAGCCAATGTTTTTATGTGTATGTTCTTCTGTTGAAGGGAGGGCACAGTGTGAATAAAGGAGATCCAACAGAAAATGACCACAAAGTGCACAGTACACATCCCATCTGAAACGTCCCACATGTACAGCTTCCTTTTGTGTACCTTTTGAATAGTTGAATCAAAGGAAATTGATGTTTGGACTGCAATAGTGGACTGCACAAAATAGATGGGTCAAATGTGTGATTCTGGTGCAGTACTGTTTTGATGGACGGTTATGACAATATGGGCGTGGAAGTTAATTTTGCACATAGGGTGACCAGATTTCTAGACCAAAAAAGTGGGACACATATTTTGAAGGGAATAATAGTATATTTGACTTTACCAAGATGTAATGTAATTGTTAGTAGTTAAAGTTTCAGCAATTTAATATAAACAAAATTCCTCAGGCACTTTTACGTTCCTGAGCGTTTGGCCTGTTGTTGGAACATGGATCGTGGAGTCTAAAATAAGGGCAGTTCTCTTAAATAGGGTAATCCGGTAACCCTACACATAGGGGTGTGTAATATGGCAATAGAAATGTAATTGTGATGTGAAGTTTGGACGACCTACTAATCTGTGCTAATTGTGCTACAATAGATTATGCTCTGCTCTTCATTGTAATTTTTAATAAAAATTAAAATTGTATTAGGTATAACACTGAATTGGATGTAAATTTCTAGTTAAAAAGGTTTTATTCACACTGAGAGCAATAGTCTTCTGTGTAAGACAAAAAATACAAAGTCAGTTAAAATTATGATCAAAATCTAAATTGTGATCTTGGCTTAATAAAATTGTGATTTTCTAAATGTACCATATCACCCACCCCTACCTACACATGCAAATCTTTGAAATGTGGACCACCAAGAAAAAAAGACAGATATATTTTGCTAGAAATGTTGTAGTATATTGTGCAGCCCTATGCAGTTGTAATCCAAACTAAACTGGAAGAGTACATGTGTGGGATGTGCTGAAACATGATCCCCAAAATACCACTTAAAAATATCTTAAGTGCGCAGGTAAAGAAACCGACAACACCCTTATATCAAATTAAAAAAGAACATGGACCCATGAGTGACACAGTGAAAAACAAGTGAACTTAATTTGGTGAAACTCATATCAATGTTTATATGTTGGACCTTAGTTCTCTGGTATATACTATGCTGTGTATCAAAAATGTTCAGAATTCGGCAAAAGCTTTCCAAGTTTCTAGTTGTAATAGAGTAACCTTTTGACTTTCATTTCCACTTAGCTAGTTGTTGCTACGCTTTTGTGTATCAACCATATGGTAAACTCACTTGTGAGAATATGAGGGTCTTAAGAACGGAAAATATGGATTTGAATGCAGATGTTTGAGACACAATAAGACAGGCTTCTGCCAAAGGCTTGCTGCTCTGTAGGTCTTTCTGTTAGGGACAAACATTTAAAACACACCTCAAATGGGAAGCAGTAGAAACAGTACCATATGCTGTGGCACTAGGCTGTGAAGTACTAATGAGCAGCGAGATGTGGGGTGGTGCTGGCCATAAAGCCTGCCTCCAGCCGAGGATTTCTAAACTATTCTAATCAGGAGAGCTGTGGTGGAGGAGCAGGAAAACAGATTGGCTCCAACCTGCACCTCCCTTTGTGCATCTTCATCAACTGTCGCTCTGGGCAACACTCAGCACACTCCCAAACTGCACCATCTATCAACTTTAGTCTGCACCAACAGATCAACAGTTGCTTTGAAGCACAGAAAACTAACCATGTGCAGTCGGCATGTGTTTTCCAAATGTGTTTTCAAGTAACAAAAAACAAACATAGAATATTCATCTGGACAGATAGGAGGCATCATAATTTGTGAGATTTGAATTTGGTTGCACACCTTTTCGAACACCTATAATGAGAACTGTTTGACAGATTGTTTATTATAACTCACACTATATGTATCATTAAGACCAGCCATCTCTGTTTTTTCTCAAACAGTGTGAAATGATAGCTAATTTTCAAATGAAGTACTTAAACATTTTCTAATCAATTTAACAACAATCAAACCACTGTTTGGTTAATTGCCTTGACTTGAGGGCCTTTCCTTGCCCATTATCTTTGCAACATCGCAACAACGCAATTTAACATCTAACAATTAAGCCCGTGTGTCCTGTGGGCTTGTCTCGCTTATTAAAGTAAACTTTTTCATCATAATAAATGTTTATTACCAAGCACATATTCCTCTAAATAACCTAATCAAATTAGCTCTGGGTCCCTCCTTAATCAAATATGATTATGACTCCATGCAGATCCTTAAAAAGGAAAACTCAAAGCAATATTCCAGGACTTAGAAGTCAATTTGGGCATACAAAACTATGACAGTCTGCGCATTTCCCACAATAATCTATAAAAGTGGTCATTCTAGCAATCATGACTAGCTATTATGCCCATTCATTATTTTATATTAAGTTATTATAAGCCTCAGTAGAATAAAGCTGTTGAGCAGAACTGTGCTTTTACACAATACCAGCAGGGGGCATATGATTTCTGTTTTCAATCCAAAGAGGAAAAGGGGAACATGTTTATTTCAGTCTACCTTTGAGCAGCTTTAAGCAGTAATGTCTCTTATTCCAGCCAATTAAACCAGGCCATCTGTATGATGTCATTTTGACTCACTCACTGGGACCATCACTATAAAGTCACAAGCCACACTGCCTCAAACAAACAAATTAGGACAGAAATTAGCTTCTACTTTAATTAGTTCTAATTATAACAATGGAATTTTGGAAGACACTTCTGCTTCAGTCAACCTAACTGTTTATGTTTGCAACTTTCACATCTTTGTAAAGGGCGGCCCACTGCTTCTGAGACTAATAATGCTCAAGGCACTAGTCAAACAGAGACAAGACACAGCTTGAATATTGTAATTAGTCAGTGAATATATAATAATGTCAGAGTCAACATTCTGCTCTGTCCTCTGCTACTGGGACAAGCAGCTAACAGTGGTTGAAGGAAGTATGAGCAATTCATAAAACGGATCTTATATTTTGTCATACCATAATCACATGAAGCACACCTTGACATTGACCCAAAAAGTGAATTATGTCCAAACAAACATTTTTTACAATCTTTCTAGTGTTGACTTTGGGATTTGATTGATTTATCTTTCTTGATAAAAACCTGTTAAATAAATACTGTATTAATGTCAGATTGGCCTTTACACTTAGATAATAGGGTGGCATTTGTAACACCTCCTAGGCCTGTTGCCATTTTAATCACAGTCAAAATGTAATATAATGTATAAATGTAATATAAGAATATAGAAAAATAAAATGTATGAATGATTTGACAGAGGCAATACTTTTGATGCGTATAATGTCTATATCTCCTCTGTCTTAGTTTCTGCATGGAGCTCACGGAGTTGTGATAATAATTTATTGACCAGTTGCGCTAACAGCATGGCTATTAAACTTAAAGTAGCAATTAGCAAGCAGCTAATTATAGCTAGGCTAGTTAAGTACAACTTTACCAATGAGACAGAGGGGTAGAGGTTGTGATTCTTAAAAGGTCAGTTTCTGTTCTTTTAATATTGTAATTCTCTGTGGACAAACTAATTACATTATAAATAGTTTATATTTGCTATGTATGTATTATGATGCTGCATTGCAAGTCAACAAGACCCTGTCAGTAGGGTGAAGTTGAACTGGTCAGTATTTCAGGAAGGCGCTGGTACTGTTTACAGTCTCTACATGTCAATAGAAAAGGGAAAGGGAAGCTCACAAAGGCAGTACAGTTTGAATGACTGACCATGTGACCACTGCAGACTCTCACTGCCCTCAGGTTATCTCTGTCTCTTTTCAAAGCAAAGTTCTAGTGATTTCTCCTCACAAGTTGGAGCCAAATACAAGAGCTTTGCAAGAAAAAACATTAATAAGTCTATTAATAAGTATAATAAGTAAGATGCACCGATATGAAATTTCTTAGCCGATACGATATTTCAATTACCAATTTGGCCGATACGATTCCGATACCGATATTCCGTAAACATATTTTATTCGGCTATTATTTGTGCATCCCTACAAATGATTGTGAAACGTGGACAATGCAAATGAATCTAGCCATCCTGCAGCATTTTGGCTCAAGCATGCATTTGACAAAATTGTTTAAATACAACAATAGCAAACCTTTATAATCAAGGATTTATTATTATTATTGACTTTATTAGGTGAATGTATAGAGCCTTATATATGTTTGATATACAGAGCACAAAGAAATCTAAGCTCGAGTACACTCTTTGAATACTATGGTGAGAAACTGTAAGCTGGGGCCGTATGCTGTTGTTACGGTGAGACTGAAGCATTAAGGCACAATATATTGATCTCTTGTCCCACCAGCTCACTGTAATCATTGCTTGTAAATTATGCATCAACTTCATCAAGTGTAACTAACGTGTGATGTTGATTACAATGCAGCAGAAGCTAAAGGACCACTGTGTGACTCAAACATTCTTCACCACTTCCTCTCCCCAATTTCCTGACTCCCATTAAAACACTCACATGTGGGCTATTTCCTGCCGCCTTTTCACACATCTCAGCAGTTATTGTAATCACTTTTAAATAGATTAGAACTATTACAGAGCAGGAATATATCATTTAAACACCAAAATGGGAGAAAGTGAGGCAAAACGAAAGTGTGACCTGACCACAGCTACAAACCTCAGCGATAACTTGACCTACAACGGAAATAAACTGAAACCCTACAATGACAGCACAAACCAACCCGTGTCAACCCAGTGTCACTGGCTTTCTGATAGTAAGCTATCCCAAAAAAATTGCCTTGTGTGCTGTCAAAAATGCTGCCGTAAAAAAGGATAAAATGTTTCAGCCTCCCACCTTTTAAAAATAGTACAGCTTTATGTAATAGTTGGAATGGTTACAGGTTTTCTACAAATTGTGCTGGTTCATTCTGCCCCATGGAAAGGTCAGTTTTTAGTCAAATAGGCTCGAAGGTGGTGACTGTGGTAGGGCACAGATGCATGTGTGCTCAAAATTTTATTTATACTTGTTCGTCACACAAAATACTACTTTTCTCTTTGTAAAAACTCAAAATGAGTCAATTTGACACTGACTGACACTTTGAAACACTGACTATTTTCTCAACACGAAACACTGAGCCTACATACATATGCACAACAGGGTAATAAAACATTGATGCATCCCACATATAGCAGCATTGTACACAGAGTTGGCCTTGTTTACAAAGCAAATTCCATACCTACTTTTATTGTCTAAATGAACAATGACATAAACCACATATTTGTGCCTTCTGGCTGACACAACAATAGAGATACTGATCAACTAATCCCTTAAACTAAATTAGCAGTTACAACAAATACCATTCAGCCCTAAAATATTTGATAGTCCAAGTGATAGTTTTATTATTGGACTAAAAAGAGTCTAACTCAGACGAACCCTGGTCCATACAATAAGATTAAATACAAAAAATCCAGGACTGTAACAAAAACAAAAACTAGTTTTATTCAGGACTAAACTGGGTCTAAATCAGTTCTAAACTTTGCCAAAACTAGGAGTAAAAAATGAAAAGCAGTTGCCCACACAATTCAGCTAAAGAAATTCAAGCCTGTACTACAAGCAGGCCTAAAACTAAATTAATTTGAAAAATTGAACACAGAGTAGATTAAGTCCATGTACCACCGGAAATACATACACTCAAAATGAATTGGGCCCTATGTTTTGAAATATAAAATTGTGCATTATGGCTATTTGGGGAACTATATATTAATATAATGCGTAATCATGCAGCTCTGTATGACATCATCTTCAGCTCGTGGGTAATAATATGGACCTAATCTAATCATTATGTTATATACTTTTTGGACTAATAAGCTCTTTTAATATGCTGTAATATTTCTTATATTGTTATGAACCAGTAATGTGTCTGAAATACAAAGATTCAACAAATAATCAAAGAGAAATACACTTTATGTTACAGTGCATAGTGACATAAAGAATGACAACAGAATCCTATTGAAAACTACATCAGTAATATCTCTATCTCACACTGTGCTGTTAGTCCACTGTCCTTGGCTGTGTTTAGTATCTACATCCTGGGTCCAAAACTCAAATAGTAATGACGTAATCCTGTGAAGTGACTTGTAAAGCAAACATTTTCAGGGCTTGTCATCAACAGACTAGTTTGTCCAAAACTCACAACAGAACTGCCTGTCACTTTTATTAACAATCCAAATAACTGCTTGGGTGTGAAATTTTCTTTATTGAGCCTCATAACATACCCACCCATAAGTTTGAATCACCCATAAGGAATGCATAGCTATAGCTCCATAAATGGTAAAAGTGCTCATATTTACAAGTCAAGTAAACCGTGAAGGTTACAAAGTCTGACAGCCAGTTTACATACGCTGATCTATTTAGCTTCTAGTAACAACATGCTAACAAACGTGATGCTATACCCCGGACAGTAAAAAGCAGAAATAAACATAGAAGAGGACACACTCCCAGGCTCCACCCAAGAATGAATAATGACTTCCTCTCTCACAGCCCTGTTGAGATTTGTGCAATAGCCACAGCAGCACAAGTGCTTCCCAAGACCTGTGTTTGGGAGCATTGAGCAACAGAGGACATGCCTGGCACTCAAATAGTTTGGGGGAACAAAAAGTGTCTATCTTAGTGAATTGGTCAGCTGAGTGAAATGCTGTCAGGGTATGTTGAGTAGGATAATCCCCAGTTTGGTTGTCTTAACCTTAGGCGATTGTGATTGCATCTGGTGTTTCCTGAGTTATTACAATCAATTATAACTATGTTTGTTTACACCCACGTCTTTCTCATTTCCTTGTTTGGTAGCAACAGCAACAAAACAATTGACTGATGTAAACAACGAAACAATGACTCTTAGGATGACTCTGAGCAGGATTAATATTCACGTACAGTATCTTTGTGTGTTATTAAGCTGCTCTGTGACTCAAAGCGCAGACAAATAAGGGGAGGACATTCTAACTGACAGAAGCCAAGGTTTTTGTCAATGGAAAATTATTTTCATCTGCCACTAAGTTTAGCAGCTGCAGATACTGCTCTATTGCACAATCCACTTAACTCAATTTTGTTTGTTTTTTCTCATGTCTGTTGTTTACAGATTGAAGTCAACTCCTGCACACAGCTAATTATAGCAAGAACAGTCAGCACACCATTCCACTCATGAGCCAATGATGATCTCATTTCGAGGTTATGGATACGTGCAGTAATAGCTTAGTTCATGATGTGTAGAGTATGTGCAGTTTACTTAATACATTAGGTAAACTACTCCACCTTCAATGAACACATAGAGATAGCATCTAATTGGATCGGATTTATCATACAAACACTTTTTTTACCTTTATTTAACTTGGCCCCAATAGGCCACAGGTTGTTTTTAGTGCCCGGAGGAAACCTACATAGGCACAGGGGAAACATGCAAACTCCACACAGAAGGAGACCGACTGTCCGGTCCGAGACCCTCTATTGGTGAACCAGCTGCTCAATTAATCCCAGTACAAAAGGAAAAGGTCCAACTGTTTGTAGGTTGATAACAATGCTCTGCCCTCAATAGTTTTATGATGCTTTGATGAGGGTAAACACATTATGTATTTACAGTACTTGCTTTGAAAAGTAAAGCACTCAGTGAAAAACGATCTCTTTTGCTGCTTGAACCAGCCATTGTCCACTTTGTATCAGGCTACATTAAATAGTAATAACAACAAATCAATACATGCAGTAAATGCATTATCAATATGTCTGGTACTGGTTTGACTTTACTTGGAAGCTTATACAGAATCTAAGTGATTGATTGGTTGTTTTTATTTCGAGCCATATATAAAATATATATATATATATATGTACATTGTCCCCACACTGAGTAGAGATGTGTAAATGACAGTCAAGTCCTTCCATGTATAACACAGCTGTTAAGACTCACTCCTGAAGACAGTGACGTTAACTCTTGCATGTGGGATGAGTGCACACCTACTTTCATGCAACACACGTGAAAATACGTACCAGCTTTTTGTTTTTACCCTCATCCTCGCCCGACTTCTTTTTCGATGGTTTATTGGGGTCTTCCCCTCCGCTGGCTTGATCCATTTGGTCAATATTTCACTTCCACGAGTTTAAACTTTTGTAGTAAACTCAACAATCGTCCGAAAATTCACGTGTACGCTCCAAATTAAGTCTTTTCAGAATCCATTCCGGAGAAAAGTCAACGACCAAAGTGTCTACTTGTAACTAGTTCCCGGGTCGTGTCCAGCAGTCACAGAGACAGCTTGAACAAGAGGTGTGGTAGTTTCCGTCCCGAGGACTCCCTGCTCGGCTGTAGTAACTCACTTCACGACGGAGGTAAAAGCTTTATGAAACAGAGCATCATGGAAACAAACATTCATTAGTCCTTTCTGCCATAATGTGGGTGTTAAGTTGCATAAATGTTTGCACTTACAGCCGTTACTTTGGACAGCCTTATTCGTATGCAGGGCAGACACATCCAGTCATGAGAGAAGCCTTTACGTTAACGCATAAAACATGTCAGTAGAAGACAGAGAAAACAAAAGTCAGCTGTTTGACACTATTGTTGGACATAACAAACTTCCAACCGTCAAACTAAACCTGTACTGATGCAATCAATGGGTAAGTAGTCTCTATTTTGGCGAACGATTAACAATTGAATTTTTTCGCTGAAACTGGCATGGCTACTGTTTTGACTGGCACGGTAGCCAATAACTAATATCAATATTAGCCAGTGCAATTGTCTAAAATCACCGTTGTTCTCTCTGCTTGGGACACTTTACAATGCTGGACATCTAGCAAAGCAAGATTAAAAAGACTACCACTAGGACTTAAATAAAAAAACTCAACAGACAAAACAATAGTCTGGCACATAGGATAAACTGGCTGATTTGGTAAAGTGATAATTCAATTCCAAATGTAAGAAAAGTAAAGAAAATTGTATTCTGTGCTTACCTTTGCAACCAAACGTGAACGGCAGGCCCACTGAAATCCCGCCCACCTGATTTCTATTGGTGTAAGCAGTATGACGAGTTTGTGACGTCCTGCAGTCATTGGTTAGTTCATCTGTCATTCTGAAGGTCGGCGTGGCGTCGGAGGAGGAGCGTAGTGACGGTGGGGTCAGTTCTACTCTCTCGGAGCGGATGGGGCGCAGACCATGGTGCATGCAGCTGGAAGGATTATTTATGAGGAACAACAAAAGCTGCCGGCGGCCAGATACTGAAGAGCGAATTATGAGCAACAAACGTTTATATGGCCCACGCTTAATAATTATTTATAATCGTGTCCGTTTATAACAGGCCTACACACAATGGTTATATGTTGTCGGTTGGTAGGTTACGGCGTTATATAAGCTTTATGCAGGATATAAATACCAAACAGTACTGATAAAAAAATGCTATTATCTGAACTCATCTTACACAACACAATAATCAGAATCAATATCAAAGATGGCCTATCAGAGATGCTCTTGTTTTATATGCCAGATCAGCTTCCTTTACTGTGAGATTTATCAAACTGTATAGACTACTGTAACTGTGAGGAGCCTTCTTTTAAGACCATAGAAATGAGATATAATGGTCTTTAAAAAAATGTAGTACCCACCCACTAGAGGACTTCTGTGAGGTTTAAGATTAAATCAAACTCATTTAATCTGTGATTTACTGTCTGTCTAAGCATATGCATGATTAAGAATTATTAAGAATAGTCAGCTGTTGGTCAAATGTTTAATTTTATTTATTTATTTATTTTTTCATTTTTTTATTTAACCTTTATTTAACCAGGAAAAAGGTGGCTTGCTCTCTCCAGGTTGGAGGAGAGTCCCTGCCTCAGGTGGAGGAGTTCAAGTATCTTGGGGTCTTGTTCACGAGTGAGGGAAGGATGGAGCGTGAGATTGACAGG
>JAVQKC010026490.1:0-20493 GCA_036025475.1 Philypnodon macrostomus | reverse complement strand
TACTGAACTCTCAATAATGCTCCCAACAATACTGAACTCTCAATAATACTGAACTCTCAATAATACTGAACTCTCAATAATACTGAACTCTCAATAATACTGAACTCTCAATAATACTGCACTAAATCACTTTACGTAAGATGTTTACTGCTGCTGCAGTATTGAATATTGAATGTATCATGTATGTGCAATACTATATCATGTGCAATACAAATTCATCTGAAGTATTTTTCCATCTGTGAAATACTCTACTCACACCTGATTTAATCCTACTGCACCTTTGTATTTTTATTGTACTTTTTATTATATATTTATTATATTGTTACTTATCTCTTTTTGCACACTTTTTTTACCATGTACTATTACTGCATGCTACTTGGTATCTTAGCGAGTCTAACGGTTCTTCCGATCCAAAGCATTTCATTACATTTTTGACCCTGTGTTGAATGTGCATATGACAAATAAACTGAAACCTGAAACCTGAATTCAGAATGTTAATCTTGATGTATGTAGTTCTGACTAGTTTAGATTGATTTGACTTGTTTCAATGTAATTCTGGCTGGTTTTAATCTAATTCTTTGTTATATCAAGCAAATTGATCTGATATTATAAGATTTGTCTTAATGTTGTTGTTTGTCTTTGTCTGTGTCTGTATGGATGTTATTCTGTCAGGTCGTGGCCAGGTCGTCGTTGTAAATGAGAATTGGTTCTCAATCGACCTACCTGGTCAAACAAAGGTTAAATAAATAAAATTAAAAAAAATTGTTCCAGTCTCAAGAAATGAGTAAGAATGCTGGCGGACATTTTGTGATGCATTTTGTGCCACTTTGAGGAATAAAAACTCAAATCAAGATTCATATTCTGAATTTAACTATAGTCCTTAATGTTTTAAATGAGCTATTTCTCTAGTTCCTTTAAAGTGTAACAAAATGTCCGCCAATGACGCACTCAATTGTTGGCGAACATTTTGTGCTACTTTGTAGAATCAACAACTCAAATCAAGATGAATATTCTTAATTCAACTCATTTGAACTAATCTAGATATTCATTTTTGTTTTAAATGAGTTCTTTTTCTAGTTTCTTTAAAGTGTAACAAAATGTCCGCCAGTGACGTGATCAGATTTTTGCGAACATTTTGTGCTACTTTGAAGAATCAACATCTCAAATCAAGATTAACGTTCTGAATTCAACTCATTTTAATCTAGATATTCTTTTAGATGAGTTACTTCTTTAGGTGCTTTAAAGAGTAACAAAATATCCGCTAACAATGAGAAGCAGTGTTGGTGGACATATTGTGAAGCTTTATAGGAACATTTTGTGCCACTTTGAAGAATCAACAACCGGATGAATATTCTTAATTCAACTCATTTACACGAATCTTCTTTTTTCTAGTTTCTTAAATGCATAACACAATGTCAGCAACGTCGCTTTGCATGGGCGGACATTTTGTGACACTTTAGAGGAACATTTTGTGCCACTTAATAATAATAATAATAATAATAATAATCAACTTAAATCCATATGAATATTCTTAATTCAACTCATTTGAACTAATCTAGATATTCCTTTCGTTTTAAATGAGTTCTTTTTCTAGTTTCTTGAATGCATAACAAAAAGTCAGCAACGTCGCTTTGCATCATGGGCGGACATTTTGTGACGCTTTAGAGGATGATTTTGTGCCACTTTGAGAAATAAACGACTCAATTCAAGATGAACATTCAGAATTCAAGTCATTTGAACTAATCTAGGTATTTTTTGCAGTGAGCAGCTTTGCTCGAAGTCTATAGTGATACCACTTTCATCTGCTGCTTATCCCCGTCCGCTGAGGGACATGTAAGAAGCGACCGGGCCAGGTTTTTAAATGTTTGTATTTTTTGGCCAAACTTGCGGCGAGAGGCACGACCACGGGTGCTTTGATGGCGCGCCATGTGGCAGAGATCAGCGGGTCTTAGTGAGAGCTGTGGACAGTTACGCACCGTGGAGGAGAGAGAGAGGAGGATTAGTGTCTGACTGATACAAATCCACAGTGAGATGCAGCCTGACATGGAAGCAAAGGAAGTAGGATCTATCTACACTCAAGTCTACGTGTTACGGGTACTTAGTGAGAATCTGATATGGCCAATAGTATTCACAAAATGTTAGGCACAGTCCACTTTTGGGGGAAATTGGTGAGAAATGTTCACAGTGATATTACCTAGAGCAGTGATTCCCAAACTGGGGTTCCAATAATCAGATATCACTTCAAGCTAGAGAGTGTCGTGTTTGATGTTTTCAATAGAAATTTTGATGAAATAGGTGATTACGTTTTGTATTTTGACAGAAGATTTAGGATTAGGGGGGCCTGACCTAGAACAGATCATGACATTATAGATACACAAATAATACTGAGAAGAGCCACTCGCTGATGTGACCGATTTCTCTCCCCCAAAAAGTCCCCTTCCCTTGTATCTGCATTGGATTCTGGCCACATTATGTTTCGTGGCAGTATCTTTTATTTCACCCAGTGTCCCTGTATATGATAACCACACAGAAAAGTTACACAATAAATGTTATATTTTAGCTGGATAGAGTCACATTCAGTAAAAAAGACCATTTGGGGAAATTCAGAGGAGAGCTTGAGGGCCTTGAAAAATGTGGGCCGCTTTTGGCACCTGGGCCATAGTTTGGACACCCCTGATATAGTGTATTTAAGTACAGTAGTTATATTTCATTTGAAAAGCATTGTGTAATTTCACCCGAAAGTCAAATATACCGATCTTTTTTCTGCATCCTAATAGAAGCAGCATGATCCCAATGTCATCACAACATACTGTGTTTCAATACAATACAACATTCAGAAAATATTGCACGATTTCAATATTTTCTTCAATCCCTAGATGCGTCACATTTTTACAATTATACAATCATAGTATATAAAGTTATGACCACAAACATTAGACAGAGGAGGATGATGATACTCAAAAGGGAACTATGTCCAGCGCCTTAGACCCATAGTTGCTGGGATAGGCTCCAGTCACAGTTGGCCTCAGTCTGTACCTCCTGACCTGGTAGAAAGGTCCTCCTCTAACTTGAAGGTTGGTGGTTCAATTCCCACATCTACACCCACATTACCTCCAGGTGACAGAACACAAATATATATGTTTTAGTATGATTGGTAGTGGATGAAATCTATTTTTTTTTGTGCCTCAAGGTAAACTACCTCTATAGCCACAGCTGCCCTGGGACAGACTGGCGAAGACATGCCAGGGCTTGACATTAACACAAGCCAACAAGCCAAATGCAGGTTAATTTGAATTGTGGATAGACATTCAATATCACTTTTGTCCAGTTGGATTTTAAACATTTTAAATACATGTAATTTGATCCACTAACTAAGGAAAAAATATAAGAGATCTATTACACTACAACCCACAATATACAATTTTAAAAAAACACATTTTCTCATTTGGATAATTAAAAATTCAACTGTGGCTAGTAAAAATCTCAATTGGCTAGTAACTTTTGAAGCATACTAGCCACAGTGACCAGTGAACAAAAAAAATGTTAAGCCCTGCCTTCATTCATACAATCTGGGACGCGGATGAATGCAGTCTGATGCTTCTGACACACAAAAATGCATCAGTCCATAGACATCCCTCAGTGCCCTGTTTGAAGTGCCATCTTCACCTCCACAGCTCCCCACAGTGCCCTTCCTGACCGTCCAATCTGTCAGCTCGTCCCATCCAGCCTACCTGCAGCTGTCCCGGGGGAGAAGAGAGGGCCCACAGACTCCCGCTTTGTCCAACTACTGCTCCGCCTCACACCCCTACGGCCGCCCCGATCACACCTGCCACCTGCGCGATACACAACCTACGCTCGCCCCCCTCATCCCCTGGTTCTGGGCCGAGCCTGCCATTGAAGAATGGGATACAGAGCTGCTCTTGTTAAGGGGCTCTTTTTAAGCAGAGCCAAAGGGAAGTCATGCATCAGGCAGAGGTGTGTCTATCAAGCAACTTTAGTACTGACTGGTATTCGAAGGTGGGTGCATCGGGGGAAAAAATAAGTCAAAGATGTCATAAAGTCTGGTGTGTTTGGTGGAACGGTAGGTCTCGATCAGTCTGTCCCAGGGCGGCTGTGGATAGAGGGTAAAAACTAAAACTCAATTGTAAAGCACTTTGGGTGGTTAATGTTCCTCCGACCACCAATCACACAACCACTTTCATTCAATCATGGGCAATGTGGGTTAAGTGTCTTGCCCAGGGACACAACGACAGTACATGACCAGTCCATGTCTGGCCCACTGAAGGCTTGGTAAAACAATAATCAACACATATCATTGGAACTGAACTGTATAATACCACATATTGAGGACATTCAAAAACACGATTCACATTTGAGCATGACCAATGACCCAAAAAAACTTTTCTGGGGCACACCGACAGAGGGGGTGGCTGCCAGTCTGCGCCTACAGCCCCTCCAACCACCACCATATTCATTCATTGGCAAAGTGTCTTGCCCAGGGACACAACGACGGCGTGTGTTTGGACGGGGACTCGAACCACCGACCCTCTGGTTGAAGTGCGAGCACCTACCCACTGCACCACTGCCGCTGCCAAATCGTATATTTGTGTATCCGTAAAAGTGCTCACTGAAGACAACACATGCTTTTTTTCACAAAACATCAGTAATTCTGCATTTATTGTTAACAAGTGAAAATGTGAATGACAAATATTTTCTCTGTTTTAATACATTCATAGAATGTCACTAAGCATCCAGCTAATCACATCTTTCGCAGTACAACATTCAAAACAAAAAAGCAACACAATCAGTGCCATGCGTCCTGTTCTGAATCTGAATTGTTGGCTTCAAATGGATTCATAAACTATGGACATTGGTACGCATTGGTTGAACACAAGACGCCATAGGAGAGTTGTTTTATTTGCACTGCCCAAATACTTAGTTAAAAACTGTGCTGATTAGTATTCAAGTATTTCCTCCTCCGTGATTTGTGTTCTGGATGTGCACAGATCTGCTTGATTATCACATTGTTATTAGCAATCGTGAGTTACATTGTATGGCACAGTACAAGAATCAGTAAACATGTCATAAAAAAATAGTCGTCTTGCAAATGTATACGCTAGTTTGTTTACAGTGCAATCTCATGCAGTACAACATGCAGTTACAGAGGGTGCATGAAGAAGACCACATTGATCATCCATGACAGCATACAGGCCAACCCAGTGTCCTTGAACGCTGACTTACACTCAAATCCAGTACAGAAACCCCAAGAAATTATGTTTTTGGAGTTACGGCGTTGACGCTGTTATGAGAAGACTGTATGCAGAACAGACTCGAACCATTAAGTAGTAGTTTCAGTTGGTAAGTTGTGTACAAAGAAAAATAAAGTAAACATTTTCATGACAACACCAAAAAAGCACACATTTATCAGGCATATGAAACTGCTAACCCATAAAGCACTAAACACCCATTACATTTGTTCTGTCAATAACAAAGGCCCAAATCATCACATTGGACAGGCATATGGCAACAACACAATCAAAATAAAATGCAATAAAGTGTTCTGAGAGGGAAAGGGTGAAAATATCCAATGTCCAAAAGGCAACTAATCTCAAAAAGCACATCAAATCATCTTAAAAAAAAAAACCTTTTAAGAATCCCTTTGTCTAACAGAACATTTTACATGAGCACTTCATATACAGCATATGTTGTTTACGATGAAGAATGTATACACTTTAGAGATCACAATAATAAATCAGCTGAAGTGAGACATATGCTACCACATATTCACCTCTACAATACATTTGAGGCAGAGGAGCTGTTTCTTACAATGTTTCAATAAAACATGTCTGAAAATGGACAAATTCTTAACCAACGGAATGGAATTTGACTAAGAATAAAATAACCAGATATCAGCTTCCTTCACTACTCACCACTTACACCACCAGCTGACATTTGTGGTGTACCATGGTTTATTTCATTAAGACATTATCCCACAGAGGAGATATAATGTAATCAATAAGAAATATAAATCTCCTTACACAAAATATTAGGTAAAGTTAATGAGGTGTCAGTGTATCTTTAGGAGAGCTTAGATAATTGGGCATTGCTCAGCCGGCGTCATCAAGCATACACAATTGACATTAAGTTGGCAATGTGTTAAAACATAACCTTAAAAAAGCTTCTGCCTTGGACCCAGCAAGACAAAAAGTATTATCGATTTATCCCTTCTCTGTGTTAATGTATGTACTTAACCATATCTTTTATAAACTAAATAAATTAACATCTTGATGATCATGACACTGAATTATTAGAAATAAAACATCCCTCAAAATAAAAGTGATTCATGGCACTGGCCTATCTCTTTCAAGGATCACCGAGATTGTTGCATCATTATGAACTTCTTCATAAAGTGTAGGGACACACCAAACACACCTGACCTGTAACAATCAAAGACAAATCTAATGGTAAAGGTTCCTCCTAATAGATCTAGAGCTGTAAACTTTGGGCAATTTCTGTGTTGGGACACAATGGTCCATTTCCCAATACAACCTCTTTGTGTAGTGTTCAAGTGAGTATTGCTAAGAGGCTGTTTCATGGCTTATGGCTGGCCAGTTTGACGCTCCCTCTTTACATTCGATAAGCTCATGTTGCTCTTCCCAAGATGACGTTTGTAACATAATTTGGTCTGTTTTTAATCTGACTTTCCATTTTCTTGAGGCGTTTCTGTTTTAATTCTTTGCGCCGAACGGAGCACTTTGTAGCAGCCACGTGCAATCTTGTGCATCCACATGATGTTCATGATGTCCAAACAGATACTGGAGCAGATCCAGGCCACGCGCCCGCCCCATGGGACCAGATAGAAGGCTTCAGTACCATACACAGAGTACATCCGGCTGTAGTACACTGGCATGACAGCAATGCGAACCATAAAAAACACCACTGCCATGGCAACGCCATTTGCCATGTTGGGTCGAGAGGACTTGGGATATCCTAGTACCTCAAAGAACCAACTGAAACACATAGTAACACAGTGTTAAAACATCACATAGTTAAACATTAAATACATTTATAATAAACTCAATTCAAATGATCAAAACCATATGATGCAAAGTGCAACCCTTTAAAGTAACTGTAGGTTCCATTGTAACCTGTAGTTCTCTGAGTGGAGACAATCTCTCACCCAGCTACTTATACCATAGCACCATACGGGGGAGATTGCCTCGAGACAAATAGTGTAATATACAGTAGATACATACCGCTGGTTCACACATGGAGTGGAGAACTCAGCTAGCAGGCGGAAGTTAGCAAAATAAGGCAACATTCCTTGACCCTGGAAGATTGAGGTATAAACAGGAAGACAACCAAACATGAAAGTGACAACGACAAGAGGCATTTGATTAACTGGCTTCTGTTTGACACATTCTGCACATAATAATGAGTTTTTAGCATTTGTACAAAATCACATTAGTGTCTGGGGCTAATTCAAATACAAGACAAAAATACTTTCTAATTGTACATTTACAACTCAGAGTCAGAGGCTGGAAAACTGAACAATACCTTTAGAACAAATAATGGTGAAGATTGTAATATATGTGCAATAAGACAGGTGACAGAATCATTGCACAACTGACATAATTTGTTATATTATTTCTATATAATATAGTTATATTAAGTCTGAAATAAAAAAAAAAATTAAAGCACAAAACATATTACATGTTTATCATATAAAATGAGTATTGTCACTTTAATAGAAAAAAATATTATATTAACACATAGGTCTATATAATACAGTGTACAAACATATAGCCAGCCAGTAGTCCAGTCAAAGCCATGCATAATCAAAGCCATTGATTAATACCTGGGGTATATTCTACCTCAAAGATAATCATAACTCATAAACATAATATGTAATCTGACAGAGCCTACACGCCTGTACATATATTAAAATATATAGTACAGACACTACTTTGTGGCATCAACCAGACAAATATATTGTTGATGTTAAGCAAAATAATGTTATAAATATATATTTGTGAGTAAAATGCAGGTTTCAGTGCCATCAGTACGGGTCAATAGTCTGACTCTTATCGCATTACCACCTTTGCAAAAAACATTACTGCTATGTCCTTTTTATAACACAGTCACATATTATGTATTGTGTTTTTCAAAACCGAATACCTGGTTCTTTGATCAACAAAGATCCTCTGAAGCTGTATTTGGCTAATAGGCTCAAAGATTTCATTTTCAAGTGATACTTACCGTCAGGGCTGAATCATACTTACTACTTGATACAAAGTTTTACCATATGACATAATACTTCCAGCTAGCATGAGCATGCTAGTACCCCTAGGAACTGGTAAGTCCATACTGTGACTGGGCATCATATCTGCTCAGTGCAACACAACAGCAATAACAGCAGACAAGAAAGGAATAATGAGGTCCCCGTCTAGATCAATACTCTGTTTAAATGACTCAATACTCTGTTTAAATGACTCAATACGCTTCTGGTAGTTTTTGCATGAACAAGACACAACCCAACACGTGGTTGGTAGTTTTTGCATGTACGGTTTCAAGGGGGCTGTTATGTTAAAATTAGCAGAGAACATGGAGACAGACAGACACATAGATCTAGAGATTAGAACGAAATAAAAGATGCTGCCACAGAAAATGCAACACTTATAACATTGAGAAGAAAGCATGCAGCTACGGTTTTTATTGAGGCAGTTATTCTACTAGTTTGACAGTTACAGAGAAACACACACAAAAAAATAGTGTTTGCTTTTATAAATCTATTAAAATGTTGACACACGTTTCATTTATTAACTCTGTGTGAGTATTTGTTGCCTCATCCGCATCAGATGGGTAATATATTAACAAAAACGCTTCCACATAAACACAGTTGAACTCAACACATTAACTCAAACTATGACAACAAACTGTACAAAAAACTAAATGAAAATGAGAGTTTTTATTTTTTTCAGGTTTTGTTCTTTTTTATCAGTAGAAACAGTCATGAGTGTCCAGTGACAGTATGGCCAGCCTATGCTACATTACTTCCTCCGGTACATACAGGTGCTTGCTCTTTCTCATCAAAATAGAATGAAATCATTTAAATTACTTTTTGGGTCATGATTAATGATAATTACTCAACAACGCCCATGTATAAATAGTCCAAATTACAAAATTATCAATTTGATAACTATATTATAGTTCAGAGGAAGAACAATGCACACTGCATATCTTTGTTTTACACAGAATCTCAGCCAAAGGGCACCTAAAACTGTTTATATTGGTATAATCGCAATGTTTTTGGGTTTTGTGTTTGGTCAACAGTGTAAAGAAGAGCAAGACGAAGTATAACTATCGGCCCTGGCACAAAGCAGAAAGGCAGAAGTCAGTGAGTAAATAGCTGTTGTCATGCACAACACAAAAACCCTGACTGCAGAGTGCTTTTAGAAGTGCCAACATGCACACAGCTTCCACAGCTCAGACAAGTCAAGCTTACTTCAGATTAGCAACAACAAAAGGGGGACCAGTAAAAGAATTAAGGAAGCACAGAACTGTAAGGACAAGGTGAGGAGGAAGGGTCATCAGCCAGTACCATCATTGAGCATTCCATGCAAAAAATACCATAGTCATTCAGTTCCTTCATATTTATTCAACAGATCCTGTGACCTAGAGGGTTTCAGATATAACCAAAAGTGAACAGCACGACCCCTGCTAGTAATAACTTTACGATGTATCGACATGAACAAAAGTGTAGAGCAACAAAGTGTGGGAACTAAACTGTGAAATTTAATGGTTATCTGTGTTTGAACTTAAACACCAGGAGGAAAAAGGAAGCCACTGCTCAACTACAACATCATTGTTGCCCTTGAACCTTTGGCTCAATGGTATATGGTTTTACAATATACAACTAGATCTAATGACTTGAGTTGTCTTTCAGAAAACAGCCTATACAATAAGTGTATAATGAAGATTGTTTTCCTGTCATAAATCTTGAATCTATTTCTGCTGTAGATATCTCTTGTTATCTCTGTTATCATATCAGTGTAGTTATTTCGATCTTATATTATCTTTCATGATATATATCTATCCTTACCTTACCTTTCTGACATTACCTTAGATTCCCTTAAACATATAGAGTAATAAAACGTATATAGTTTATGTTTATGTCGTCCTACTCTGTAAGGACACTGTTCACTTTTGGTTGTCTTCTTCCCGTCTTGCCTGCACATATTGCTATTGGACAATAGGGCACTCACCAGTACATAGTAGTAAGCATACAATGCTGCCAGATGGTGAACTACAAAAAACTTGTCGCCTATCGCCTTCCAATAGTAAAATATTAGCAGCAGATCTGAAAGACATACACAGGCATAATAAATAAATACAGTATGTGTTAATTATATTTCACATACTGTAGTTGGATTGTGTCTGTTTGTCTTACCAGAAATGAGGTAACCTGTTGTAATGGCAACATTAGTCTTCACTAATGTAGGATCCCCCCTGTAAAAATGTAGACTTATTAATATTTGGGGGAAAAAACTGTGTTGTTTTATTGTATTTATTTTATATTTATTTTAAGACTATATTCTTTTTTTTTTTTGTTTGTTTTTTTTAGACAAAAACTCACAAATATACGACAAATAACAAAAAATAAAAATACAACAAAAGAGGGATGGGGAGGGGTATTTTTGGTGTAGAACTTCTATACAATTTTACAGTATGTGATATGGTAATATACATCATAAAGGTCAGCCAGAGAAAAATAACTCATAACAATACATTTCCCACTAGAACAAAATAAATAGATAAAAATAATAAAAAAATATATAGATTGAAAAATATATTATAAAAAATATCTACATGTTATTACACATCTATATCACATATACATATAAAACTATATTCATAAACTCACCAGACAGGATCTTCATTGACAGCATCATCAAAGCATAAGATGTAGAGACAGAATATTCCCACCAACAGTGCATGAAATGTTGACACTGTCCTAAAACACACAAGACGACAGTGTTCATCAAGGGTTACTACTTTCACGGAGTCACTGGGACACAATACTCTTTATCTTTTTGGAGTATTTGATGAATAAAGGAATAATAAATGTGGACCGCTCACAATGAATCAGCTGAATGTCTGTCAGTGCTGCACACAGATTGAAACCAATTAGACTGAGAGATTAAACACTGCTTAGGGGTCACACACAGTCAGCCATCAGAGCAGTGAGACCATTTAAGCAATACTTTGCCATCAGTCAGAAGAGTGGCTGGAAGGAACCAACTGGAAGCATAGTTAGAGCCTTTACCGGGATTCACTGAGCACACCCTCAGCACAACACAACCATGGAAATATTACTTTTACATATCTTCATAAATCATTGAATTTAAATTTCACAAGTGCACTAAAGGGTAATAAAACTGATAGGAATATGTGTGTATAATGATTGAATGCAAGTGAGGATGCATTTCATCATAAAAACGTCAATTGTGGCTAAAAAAAATAATTATAAGAGACATGTTATTGAAGTTATATATTATATAGTTTCACATTCTGCAGAAACACTATGTGAACTTTCACACAGAATAGTTGGTGACAGTAAACACCATAAACCCGCAGGGCCAGTCCTCATAGTTTGAGGCCATGAACTGTGTCCCATTCAGCCATAAAACGATGGTGCAGGGTGAAATGAGGTTACCTTGAGTTCCACTCCACCTTCTGCTTGTCACTGAGATTGAGGAAGCGAGGGCTGATGCGCACAGACATCCAGGGACTGACTTTGTGGAAGAGCCATTGGAAGGTTAGGAAACTGGTCACCGAGATGGTGAGAATGAGCTGGCTGAATGGGTCCATGGCCACCCAACTCCACTGTAAAACAAAACACAGGGCCAGTTACTTAATTTAAACAGTCCATTTCATGCCAGTATTTATTTATTTTTGTCACCTGATGGTCTCAAGCCAATCATAACATGAAGGTTTATTTGCCTTAAGTGAACTTTGACAGAAGCTTTCAGAAAAAGAACACCTGCCAAATGTACCAGGTAAATGTTTAACTCGTTAACATAATGATGTAGTGATTGTACATATAATGAATGAAGTTATAACTGTAGTCTGTGTTATAAAATGTATGATGCTGCCATCCAAATCCAATGAGGAAGGACACATGAAGTATGTTCTTTCTGTGTAGGTTTGATCTTGTTTTGTGTTTCAGACAGAACACAACAATTGAAAAAGACAATATTTTACTCAACTAAAAAACCCTTATTGAAATATTATATATTCTGTAGCACTAAAGGACACCTGATGTTCTTGTCCAGACTGAGGCCTCATTCCTGCCAGAGCCTGTGATTGTGAGCTGTCACTTAGTCACTGTTGGACACTCACATTGTGGAGAGTGAGAGAGAAAGCAGGACATGTCTGGAGGCAAACACTCAATGCATGTACGTATGTGGGCCTGATGACCGTACTTCACACAGTGTACATTTCTCAAAGCAGTAATAATGGTAGTTAACGTATCAAATGAATTCAAATATTCCTTATATACTCTTATGTTTTACTTAAGGCAGCATTTCTCAAACTGTGGTCAGATTTTCTTCAGTGTTTCTCAACACCACGGGACTCTCTGAGCTAATAATCAGCACAGAGAAGTTGACTTAATTGAGACCGTATCCATAAGTCTCGGGGGTTTGGTGGTCCGTGAAAAGAAACACTGTGAGAAACACTCCTGTAATGTAATGTAAAGTAATTGTACAGTAATTATTATGTGTCTATATATCTTGGCTCTAACATAAAGAACGTGTGTGAGCGGGCAATGCATGAATAGTTTTAATAGTTTTAAAAGTGTTGGCTTAAAGTGGTCCACAAATGTACTTGCTGGCTTTATATTTGGTGCCGTGCTCCCCATACAATGACCCAATAATAGCCGAACGACATGCAAACTGGCCTGCAGCCAATTTATAGCAGTGACAGGGGTCAGCTGTGGCCAGTGTGGGAATCCAGACCAGTGGACTGTTTTAGTAACGCTACAGTGGGCTATTTAAATATAGACGGCCAGCTCTTCACTCTCTACAGAGTATTGGCAAATGATGTGCATTTTCAATAACATGAAAGAGGGGTTGTGGCAAGTCTGGTCAAGGAGAAGCAGTCTCAGAGGTCAAGAGACACGAGGCTTTCTCAACTAAACCAAGTAGTAGAGCTAACACTGTGTTGTCTGACAGCTCAAAAGGGATTTGTTGACTCACTCAAGGGGCAATGCAAGGAATGTGTGTAAATATTAACTACTGACATAAATGTGATCTCACATTATAACCGTGACCTGCTTTATGGTCTATTCTAAAACTACTGTATGGTGTCAAATGTATTTGGCAGAGCTTTATCCTAACTTACCCTATGACACACATTTACAATGGCATGTTTGGATCTGCCTAGGCCTCGACTCGTGTGCGTGCTCCTGGAAGTGGGCTATATCAGTTTCTTCCATTGCTGCTGCCATCTGATGTGTTGTAGAACGATCTGACGGTGGCAAGTGGGGTTAAATGCGCTTGCGTAAGAACCGGGTGGTCCGTTTATTAACGAGCAGGAAACGACACCCCCACGGTAAAACCTGGCTATGTGCATTGAATGTGTGGTTCTCCCTGAAACAGAGACTGTAAACATAAATGAATGTAATGAATTCAATCTGGTGTTTGAAGCGCACAGGAACGCATCCAGCTGATGTTGGTGCCGTGAGCCGAAACAGACCAGCACTGGCCTGATCATGAATGCACATAAAAACACATAAAAACACCACTGGCCACTTACCTAGAGACAACCATCAAGATGTCTGACGTTTCACTTTCGCTTTTTGAACTGCTTACGGATTCGCGTGTCGCCTGCGGAGCCGTGAACGTTTAGTCCAAGCCACAGCCATCTCGAGTCATTTTTGATAAACAACACAGCCCGTCTTCTCCCCCGGCTCCTTCACGCCAAACAAACACACACATGCACGCACGCACACGGGCTGAAAAACTTGTGGGAGATGCAGAGAAAAGAGTCCGTGTCAGACTGGCTGTGTTTACGGACGTGACCCGCTATCGCAAACGTGCGTAATCGCGGAGATGCAGATCGTGCAGCTCGACGCTCGATTACTGAAATGATTGGTGGGAGGAGAGAGAAAGGAAGGTGGGGGTGTTGATGTTTTAGGTGGGGGCCATGGTCGTCTCTCTCTCTCTCTCTCTCTCTCTCTCTCTCTCTCTCTCTCTCTCTCGCTCCCTCTCTCTTCTCTATGGAGATCAAATTACAGCTGGAACCTTAAAGATACAGGCTCACTCAGACGAAGAGGAAGACCAAGCATACAGACAACTGGTTAGCCCAAGCCCCAAGGCCAGTCAGTTTCTATTTATAACCACAACGAATCCAGGATAAATCAATAAAACTAACGACAACCAGTGCATGTATGACCCTCTAACGTTCACATACAACGGCTACTTATTTGTACATTGTATCAGCCGTTATATATATGGGCCTGTTGAAGAGTCTGCACAAGGGGTAGACCATTATGTGAGATATGTTTAAAATACGGCCTAATGCAAGTGAAATCAAGTCAAGATACATTTGACACAAGTAAACCATACTTCCGCCACTTGAGGGAGCCAAAGCACCGCTCCATGCATTCAACAAAGATAAGAGATTCAAAACATGAGCAAAAAACATTCTGTAGGTGGGTAGCTCTGGGAGGAGAATTGAAGTGTTTGTCAGAAAAAGGTCTCAAATTGTATTTATTTAGAAGTCGTTCTAAATCTGTATATATATATATATATATATATATATATTTTATCCTGGGCTTTTATTATGATTATCCAGCCATCCATCCATCTTCTTCTGCTTATCTGGGGGGCCGGGTCGCGGAGGCAGCAGTCTAAGCAGGGTCGCCCAGAATTCCCTCTCCCCAGACACTTCCTCCAGCTCCACCTCCGAGGTTCCCAGGCCAGCCGAGAAACATAGTCCCTCCAGCGTGTCCGGGGCCTCGTTCCGGTGGGACCTGCCTGAAACACCTCCCGGGGAGGCGTCCAGGGGGCATCCGAAACAGATGCCCGAGCCACCTCAGCTGACTCCTCTCTATGTGGAGGAGCAGCGGATCTACTCTGAGCTTCTCCTGAGTGACTGAGCTCCTCACCCTATCTCTAAGGGAGCGCCCAGCCACCCATCGGAGAAAACAAATTTTGGCCGCTTGCATTCGAGATCTTGTCCTTTCGGTCATGACCCAAAGCTCATGACCATAGGCGGCATTACATTATACAATAATTAATATTTCTTACATAAGTAGCATATTTGTACATTTTGACCTAGTAATTTAGCAAAACTGTGATACATCTGCTATTCCTGTCCCAGAAATGACATGTTCAGAGGCACATAATGATATCAGTGCCCTGGCTGTAGTTAGAGGCCAAGATCTGATTCTGTTTATAGATAATTATCCAGCACAGAGGCACATTACAGGCTTGACTGTTGCATAATAGTTTTTAGATCGCTCAAACAATTGCAAACATTGGTCAATTGATCTCCTGCAGTTTTAATTCTAGCAATTTAGATGTATTTTTAGTTAGGAGGAAAGTCTATTACAATAATTCTTGCTTTCACATTGTCCCTGTACCTGTTTAAAACATTAGTATGTTTTACTTAAGCATTAGGTAAATTCTACTCAGACATGCCTATCATACCTGCATTAACAGTCAGTTTCTGGATGAAGCAATTCAATGACCTAGTATTTAATTTAAATAGTACTAGCAATAAAACAAAGACAAACCAGCCTGACCAGTCACTAATATCTGACTAATACGGAATTGTTGCTTCATATAATCTATTCTACAGCACATTGGATGAATACACCAGTAAATATTTCAGTATTTTTAAGTCAAAGTAGACATTTTGTATTCAATATATTTAACATAAAGCTAGTTTGTGTAAATTAATAATGTACATGTCTTGTACATATAAAGAAAATGACAATAAAGATTTTAATTTAATGGTGCTACTCCCATGATACTCTCATAATAGGTGAATGTGTTAAAGAGTTGGATCGTCCATGCCTGATAATGAAGATAATGTACAGAACAATACAACACACAAAGACATCTGTTTGAGGTGAAAGAGGAAGGCACATGACGATGACGATGGTCCTAAACATCCGTGATTCAAGTGAACGTGTGTCTAATATTGATTCAGGAGGGTGAGACCAAACGCCACTTAACTGCTGCTGTTTGCCATCATCGCGAGCTGTGTTTGAATAAGGATTTACATACAGAAAGAGATAAGTGGAACAAAGTTGTCACACCGGACTGACATCTCTGTAAATTAAACGATGTATCAGAGATAAGGCCGTGCTAATTTACAGTTGTACAGGCAAGTTTAAGTTGGCAATGAGCCTGCACTGTAAAATATAGGCCACAGTGATCTGGGTTACTCAGAAATGAACTGTTTTAAATGTTTGTTTATCTCAGATTGTCTGAATTCAAAAGAAAAAAGAAGAAACAGTCATCTGGACATGCCTTTAAAGTTGAAGATGTTTTGTCTGTCATCCAAAACACAAACACAAAAGTGCAGTTTAGGCCCTTTGTCAGGGGTGGGCAAACTGCGGCCCGGGGGCCACGTGAGGCCCTTGGAGCTTAATCCAACCTTCCGAGCATTTTCTATGCAGTAAAATATTGACATTGTGCCACATTGTTATACCCTGCAGTTACCCCACTCATTTACCCCTTAACTGATTTAGTCTTTTCTCAACATACTATTGAGTAGCGATGATTCCAACAGAGGGTGCTGGATAAACACCATGAGCCTTTCTGAACCCTGTTTATTGTCCCGTGTATTGACAACAATGAGTGGGTCAAAGAAAAGGAGAGTTGACTGAAATGTCAGAAGGCTGTATGTCTCATGTGTCAGTAACGGCTGCAGTTTTATAGAATACAAACTTTGCTGGCCCACTTGGCAAATTTGGCCTTTGAATCAAAAAGTTTGCCCACCCATGCCCTATGTGATAAAATGAGCCAAATTACCTCTTTTCTTATTTCACAATTTTGATTGACCTGGTGAGTGTGTACCATACATCCAAATACAGCTTGTATTAAAATGAAAATCTGAATTCGGAACATACATGTACTAAACACCCTGTACTTCGCAACTGCCCATCTCTAATTCTGAACTGGGTTACTAGAATATAACCAAGACACTGTAGAAAAATAAAATTCAATTTTTTTTTGCAGTTTAAGCAAATGACTGTGAACTGAAGCCACTGAGTCAAAGCTGGTGCTTCTAGTTTTGACATTTTATGGATCAACACACACTTTATGTTGAACCGTATTAACCTGATTATATATGCTGTTGCTTAACTGATGTACTTAACCTACTTCTGTCATTTTAGTTTGATCACGCTATGTATTGTGGGCATCAGTGCCACGCCTTATATACATATAAAATGGTATAATATAATAAGTGTTTTTAAGTGTACGTGAATTTCACAAAAAAATAGAAGGCCGACAGACAAAAATAATGCTAGATGTGGAGATAAGTGTAAAAATATGACTAGGCAAAAAATGTATTAAAAAAAAAAGTATTAGAATTTTTTTTTTATTAAAAGACAACAAAATAAATAAAAAGTAAAATACTAAAAGACAAGATGTAAAAAAAAAAAAATTAGTATTATTGTTTTTCATACAACAGCTAACAAATGCAAATAAGGTGCAGAGTCATGAGAAGGCACCATATCCTGTTGTAGGATATTGGTCATGAGTTGGAGGTGACTCACTGATTGTAACGCTGTGGGAAGTCACTTTATTGGTATCACAGTTAGCCTCAAAGGAACAACCCACAGGCCGCTCTATAGCTTAAACTGAAGCTGAAACCGGTGAATCACAAAATGGCTTTAATTAAAAACACTAAACTTCACCAAAATGGAAAGAAAAGGGAGATTTAGATATGTCACAACAGAGATGAGGAAATACAAAGCCCAACATGGAAAAATATACAGTGATCAATATGTTATTTATAATAATTATAATTTATAATATATTATCATTTGGGAGAAGACATAAGTGGAAAAACTGGATTTTTATGAACAGTCTTTGTACACACTATCTTAACAACATACAAACTATAAATTAGGCTATAATCATTCACTATTTCACCAGAAGATACTGTAATTATAAAAATGTAATTATTGTTTGTTGAAACGTCTCACAATGTATTTTAAAATATTTAAATTCAGTGTGTTCACTTTACTGTATATCAGGATAACTTTATACCTGACTAAATTGAAGAACACTCTTTCCTCTTGGTGATTGACAGAGCTTTTGTAATCATTTTAGTGATACAATAATAGATCTGGATCACACGCTGCATAATAAGTAACTAACACTGAATATTTTGACAGGAAGCTTGAGCATTAGACCATTGTTCTCTCGGCTGATTTGGCCAACGCTCCACTGAGGTTTATCAAGCTGAAAATGTCTTTATCGTTTCCACAAATAAACCAATTTCCACAATACAGTTGGAGCTCTTATGTAAGGCCATGAGTGCACCACTGGAGTCTCACTAAGGCTACATTTAAAATATTAGCATAACCTAAAGTCTAATTATCTTGACAAGAAAAGCAACATCAATGAACTATTGTGTATGATCTAATATTACTGGGATTGTAAGTGAACAAATATGCCTGTGTCAATTGTTTATTAAAAGCAGTTTACATTTTTGGGCAAATGAAAATCCAGAGACCAGAGTACCAGAGTTTGGTATTATTTAAAAATGGCTGGCATACTACCTATTGGGCAGGTGACGTAGTTGCTCTTCACTCCATCTTTTGGCACAAAGCTGTATGACAAGTTACTGGCACAATTATATTGATATCTTATCACATGACTTCTAAAGACTGTATATTTATTCATGAATTATGCAACACAGAAGGTAAAGCCATAAACTGGTTTAAGCGGACATTGTGTACTATGAATGGAGATGCCTGTGAACTGGTAAACACAATGTATATCATTTGCTCTTGTCAAAAAGTGTAATGCATCCTGGTTCTTGGTGTAACTCTATTCTGCAGCTACGTAGCCACATTATGTGTTTTCTATTAGGTATTATTTTGTGTGTGTATGTAAGTGTACCTGTTGTTGATATGTCTCTTCATGAAATTCTTACCAAATAACAAACTCATGCCACAGTACGCCAGGGTGAAGTCTTGGTTACATAATGGATGTGAAGCTGGTACTGGCAGACTTGTAGCAGTGTGAAGTGAACATGAGATGACCGGCTGTGCTGTGAATGACTGCGTCTCATAAAAAGAAAAACTGATCTCTGGCCTTTGTTGCTCAAAATGAGAGACAATTGTGGACTGAATACTGAGTGTTTTAAATTATATTTTAGAATATAGGCATATGGTACTATTGCTAAATCATCAAACTTGGGCTTTTTATTGTTCATCTTGTAAATCTCATTCAACACCACAGCGCTTCATCAGAATTATATTACTAAGAGATAAGGTTATGAATACAGTACGAGTGGCTCACTTCTGTTGAGCTCACTGTTGTAAATTGCATGCTTTATTTTATATCAGCTAACCTACCTGTTAATAAGCTGTTTTAATTTGTAGCTTTTTTGAGTATAATTTCAGAGCGGGGCAGTTGTGAGTGGGCAGTAATAAACACTAATCAGATTTATTTTGGGAAATTGGAGACACAAGGAAATGTTCTTGTTGACAGTAAATGGTTGGCAGAGTAAGTGCTGCTAGTGCTACTTGTCGAGCTACAGACGCTAGTGGCTTTCAACTTGAACCTTGCAAAATAAATTGATTGTTTTCTGTGATTGGCTGTAACTCTGACCTATTTACAGTAGGCCAGCAGTTCTCAAACTGTGGTACAGGTACTACTGGGGGTACATATAGCTCTTATAGTCAAAAGTATTTGAAGTTCAAGCCTTGATTTGTCTCATTCAGACCTCTTTTTGTCCAGGTATAGTTCTGGTATTATCCTGATTTAGACCTGATATTGAACCAGTTTACCTCTCATTTAGACTTGAAACTTGAAAAATAAATATTTGTAAAAAATGTTTGAGAACCACTGCAGTAAGCTATACTTATATTCCTGCCATTCAAATAACTGAATATTGTTTATTTGAGGGATACAAACTCAACATGTGTCTCTGTAAATTGAAATGTTAAATACGGGCATAGAAGTGATATCCTGAGTATTCCAAAAATGCTATTTAGCAGTTTCTATACATTTAACACACTGCCGCAGAAATGCAGAAAGCCAAAAGCAGAGGGTCATGTAGTGTGATATTCCCAGTATATTGTATTTATATAGGTGTATAATTCATTGTAGTGATGACTGATGATTGTAGACTGCTTCATGCACAGACAGTCACAGTCACTGTCCTCCCACAGCTCTGACAGAACAGTCTTAATGAAGCAGCTTTGGGTAACAACTAAAGGTTACAGCTCACTAGTGT
>JAVQKC010026489.1:0-51247 GCA_036025475.1 Philypnodon macrostomus | reverse complement strand
ATATATATATATATTATTTACAAGATAAGCTTGAAGACATGCTGTTAAATAGATATTGAATCTTGAATGAATTGAATGCATATTTTCCAATGTGACCACGCTGATTTCAAAAGCCCACTTGTATACATTTTGGTAAGTTCTTTCCACCATTTCATCAGTGGTTGTAGGCTGCTCCCAGATATACACACTACCTCTCAACATCAGCGTTCTTAAAGCGTATATTTTGTTGGTGTAAAATAAAAATCTCTATCAATTCAAGTGCCTGGAGTGTATGAGTATTTTTAATTAGCTAAGAACACTTCAAAGTCTCTCCTGGCCTTATGAATATGCAACAGTGTATTGTATCTATCAGTTGACAGCCATCTGTCTGGGTCTTTGATGCACCCCACATGTCTGGCCTTCTGTTGCCAACGCCAACACTCACTCACCCCGGCAGGTTTAATAAATGTGATGATTTAAAATACGATCAAATCGTTAACATAACTCTAAACCCAAGCATGATATAGCCTCCATTTAATAACTTCAAAGCACTTGGCCTTTTGTTTCTATAGTGGGAGGATTAACTTATGCTGCTGCTGGTGATGCTTTTTCAATGTTATGAACGGTAATAGGCTTAATTGACAGAGAGAGTTAAATTTACATCAGTGCTCTCAAGGCTTGGTGGTGTTCATTCATTAAAATGCATGAGTGAAAATTGTATGTGCTATATTGCAACTTAGGCTTTATCTAAGTCTTACCCTATGCCAGTAACGGGTAGAAAAAATACTACAGCAGGTTTTACGTGAACATTCAAAATTCAAAAGTTTTATTTCAATTCTGCATGCACAGCACATGAAATGATCAATTACTCTGAGACAATTGGTGCTTTCAGATAACAGAAATGAGATGTCAAACACAAATAATGAATATAATACAAACACAAATAATAATACAACTAATGCAAAGTAAGTAATCCATTGACTTGGCAGGGTAAATGGCTATTTGACCTCTCAAACAAAGTGCAAAGGTCTACTTTATAAAGTGGCCAGTGAATATCACTATGGACATTGATTGAACCAGTCCAGTCACTTTCCTTAGGACTTTATCCTTCAGTCTGGGCCATACCTATAATAAACATAGACCTGTACATTCCTTGTGAGATGCCAGTGTTCGTGCTGGCGGGCTGTCCCGATGAACAGGAAGTGGGTGTGAGTTGGTTTAGGGCGAGTGAGGGTGAAGTGTGTCGAGAGAGGAGGGCATAGGG
Source organism: Philypnodon macrostomus (assembly GCA_036025475.1). Lineage (NCBI taxonomy): Eukaryota > Metazoa > Chordata > Actinopteri > Gobiiformes > Eleotridae > Philypnodon > Philypnodon macrostomus. The sequence continues at coordinate 50,004 of JAVQKC010026489.1, read as the reverse complement.
AGGATACTGATTACAATAATAAACAGCTTTGTGCACGAGTATAGGGCCAGTGGCCAGAGGCGGCAGCAGCAGCATCAGACGAGAAACCAGCCTGGGTCCCTGTGGTACTTGTCAAGGAAACCAAAGAAGACAGAGATTGGACTTAACTTCCTGTATGAAAATCTATTTTGAAGAACATGGACAGGCCAGCGAGCTGCTCTTTCCTCTTTCACCAGCGACATGTTAAGTCTTGAGTTGTCTCTGAACACATGGAAAAAGAAGAAGGAGGCATTCTTTGACTAAGTGGCCGAGTCATGGCAGTGATTAGTGGTGTGTGATGGAGCGAGACCAGACCCAAGGCAAGCTTAAGTCTCTTTGAGCCCATGTTACCTTCTCTCAAAAGGAATGAAAAGCTACACCGTGCACCTCTTTGTACCACCGACCCTTGTGTGACTGGCAGGAATAAGGTGTTTTTTATCTGAGTAATTGAGAACAAACGCCAGCCCTTCTTTTGGTTGGACTCCATGTAAACAGCTTTTCATGTCCAGAGGCAATGTGCAAAAAGGAGACCATACCAAAGTTGTAGAAGACTTCCAGACCTGTTTTTTGGCCATTCCAAGCACTTCGTCCTTCAAGTCACTTAGTTATCTTTACTTTGCAGACTTCCACTCAAGATTCTTTTGGATTTCCCTCACAGATTTTTTTGCCTCTAGACTTTGTCAAACCTCTCGTGGCACCGGTTGTCCTCTTAATCTGCGTGTCCCGGCTCTGAAGCATGACCGCGGGTTAGCCGTCACCCCTCTCCGCCTGAATAGCTTTCCCGAAGAGGATGTTCCGAACATGTGCTGGGATTGCAGTGCACAGTGGGGCGAGTGTGCACCAGAAAAGTTGTGTTTTTGGAGACCGGGACCCGGATTTGACCCTGTGTCTAAATTCTTCCCAAAAGTTTGCTTTCTGTGTTTTCACAGTCCAGCCTCCAGATCCGGTATTGATCAAAGCCTTAGTCTTGACCGTAACCACTGGAGGACTTGTGCTCCTGCCCTGAATTGATCTCTACATTTAAACTGTATCACAATAAAGACAACAGGGAGGATGTAGGCAGGCATCAGACCGGCAAAACGTCTGACATGATTGGGCTCAATTTCAACATTCAGGTGCTGTTGCGGAAGTTTGAACAGGTATAATGCTAGTGAGGGTTTTTGTGCTGGTCTTTTTTCAACACAGGCACAATTCGCTTCACATTCTTGTAATTGTGGCTTTAATATGATCTGTTTAATGAGGTCTGCAAAGTCATTATTTGGCTCATTAAAATGGAATAAGTGCTTTTGCCCTAGTTTTCTTATTAGTATTTCCATGCAGAACTAGAAGTACTGCAGAATTAGAACACATTTTTGAATTGGAGGTAATTTGTCCAAATAAACTTACAGTAAATGTGTTAAACTGGTCACTGTTTGTGAGGGCAGTATGTTCTGTAGCGGTTTAGTGAGACACTCCACAAAAAGCCAACTGTAAAAATCCCAGAAGTTAACAACCAGAACCTATTAACCTTACAGCCGGCCATTCACCGACCCACACATTTCAAGTGATGCAGTCAATACAGGTTATATGTGCTGTAGTTAGTGGCCTGCCAGTTTACATTTATGTCTCTGGAATTAGCCCACAGCTAAAGAAGTTTAATAATTGTGTGTTTAAGCATGTGCCTGTTTCCCTATGAGAGTTAAAGAGCCAAATCTAAAAGTGCCATATTGACTATCTCCAATAAGAGCCATAAATAAAACATCTGCAGACAGAGGCTCTTTGTATCTAACAGCCAGAGGTGTAGCACACATACGCTTCTGTGTGGTCGAGAGCAATCAGTAACCTCTCTTAAGTACCTCTGGATTCATATTGACTGGCTCAAAGTAGTCTTTCAGTGAGTAAAATGACATTTACAGGGTCCTTTTGAGAATGTATATTTGGGTCTGTATGCCCACACAGTCTGCTCTGTCAGGAAGTGTGTGTGTGCAGGTAGTGTAACTTCCAGTGGAAGCTAAAGAAAAATAAAAGGGAAGCACTTGGGTAATGACTTGAACCAGAGCCAGCTGGCTGCGTGACTGGATCAGTCGTTCACTCAAGGCATGTTGTTCCTTTCCTCTCACTACCTTTGACTGTCTGTGTGTCTTCACTTTTCTTTGTTATGACCTTTATGAGCCGTTTGATTTATGTCAAAAGCCAGTGGGTGATTATCCCTGCAGATCACAGTGCACAGATTTGGTTCAGCCTTTTGTAATGTCTATTGGTATTCAGCACTCTTCCATCCATGACTGTGGTAATTGATAGTGTAGTTCAAAGAGGTCTCCCAATATAATTGGACAGTGTTTTGAACACATCGATATGACAACAGCAGTACAGTAGCTGTCAGGCTCACATGTGTATCATTGGGTCTTCTCACACTGGAGGACTAACAAATGTTGAACTCTACAAAGCAACACAATTTGAGTTTTAGGAAACAAGCTTCTTTTCCCTCTAACTGTAAAGTGAAACTTTGTTAATGGCATCTGCTCTCTTCTGTAATGGCACACAACAACTCCAGGCATTCAAGATGGGCCATTTCACACTCGATGACTGAAATGATTCACTCTGGTCGGCTATAGATCTCATTACATTAACTTATCTGTACTCTTTTCGTCCCATTTGCAAGTCTGTCTGTAGCTGCTGGCGTTTTACACACATCCATATGGTGTTGGAGACCCTTCATTTTTATCTATGGGTGAAATTGGCTGAAGTCAGGGTAGTCCCAACAGAGAGTGAGAGAGAAGAAAATGGAGCAGTTTCACACTTCTAAAAATAAAACATTTGACAGGATCCTTTGCTTGCGTCAGGCCCCCTCGTGGTTCAACTCTCACCACACTCACACAAACACACTTGTACTTGTGTAATACAGCTGTCTGGGTAAGGGCAGGAATAGTGCTTCGTCACAGTGTTGAATATAAAGCACACAGTTTTGCAAATGCATTCCATTACTACAGGCCAGTTACTATACAAGGAGGCAGGATAAAGGAGCGATATTACATAATGTAGAATTGCCATGAACAGAGCTGTGGATACAAATTAAGTTGTAGTTAACCTCCAAATAATATAAAATAAAAAGTATCATGCATTAATAGCTACTCTTGAAGAACAATTTATGAAAAAATGTACTCTAGTAAATATAGCTCATTACTACAATGTGATTGTGAAGTCCTTGTTTTTTGCTGTGTCAGAATAAAGCCTTCAGGGCATTCTGTGAATATATAAACTGCCCTCCAGAGAAGTTCAGTGTTCTGTGAAATCCCTTTAGACCTGCTACAGAAATACAACACTACATTTGAACCACAAATATTCAGCCAAAAACCTGTCGAATCCAGTAGTAGTTGTTGATGAAAATGTATGATTACTTTGCTGCTGCCCTTGGTCAAGTTTGATATGATTAAATACTGACCTTGGCTGGTGTCTATTTGTAGGACATCCAGGCTGAGATCGATGCCCACAATGACATCTACAAGAGTGTGGAGGCAAACAAGTCCAAGATGGTCAAGGCGCTGGGCAGCTCCGATGAGGCTGTGTTTCTACAGCACCGACTGGATGACATGAACCAGCGCTGGAGTGACCTGAAGGCCAAGTCAGCAAATATACGGTCAGATCACATCAATGGTCATCTTCTATTTCTTTTCTGAATTATGTGTTTTTTTTAAGTTGGACATTAGATTAGAAATTAGATTTACAAAATATACAATCACTGACTGTACACTTATTTAGTTAATACAAAAAGTTAATTAGGAAATCACATGGTGGCCAATTATCACATTTAGCCATGCAGACATGCTATGCTGCTAAATTTGCTGCTAATGTTAGTATCAGAATCTGATAAAAAAAGACTGCTTAAGTGACTGTGACATACTTGTTTGAGCCATATAGACTGCTTCATCTTAGTGTGAAGAAATGGTACCACAAAAAAAGAAGAAACTATTTAGTTAGCGGTACTTCTGTGGGCAAAGATGATGATGAAGAATGGCCTTTCTGGTTCAAGATGAATAATAGCTAAAGTAGCTAAAAGGGCACTTTCTGAATTCACTAATGTCAAGCATTTAAGTTGATGGGCTACAGTAGCAGAAGATCTGACTGGGGCCACATTTAGTTACAAGGTAATCCCAATAAAGTGGGAAGTAAGTGGATAAAACCATGTCCTTGTCCTTCAAACTAGTCAGTTTTTTGTGTGTGTTCAGTGAATGGAAATCTTTTGAGTCTGACTACAGTTCAGATTTACCTATATATATACACAATGTTTCTACACATTTTCGAGGCTACATAACTTCGCACTCTATTGTACACTTGTATTCTACATATTAAAGTCTCTCTGCTCTGCAGTGTGTACATAAAGACAGAATATAACTTGACTTTGAATTGAACAAAAAGTTGCACGGGGCATTTTACATTCGCCAAAACATTCAAAGCATTTTGTAAGTAGTTGGTCTAAAGTGTTGCGTCGTCATGTTTAACATTCTGGCCCAGAGCGCTGGGATAAAATACAGACTTAAAAGGAGCCTAGAGGTGCAACAGTGGCACATAACTTCTGAAGACGTGCTGTGCAATGTCAGCTACCATCCCAACATAAATAAATAGGACTGGTGATGCACAGGGACAAAGAGACTGAAGAAAGGGAAGGGGCAAGTTGAGCTGACAGTCAGATGGAGATGTTCACAGACAATACAGCTTTGGGGAAGTGCAGTAAAGCTTCATATGTATGTATATGTAAAATAGAAAATAGGTTAGAGATGCAAAAAGTGCTACACATGTTTCCGGAAAAGTGGATGTGTCTTTGAGCAAGGAGGTTGTGGGTTTGATAGTCAGGCCAGTCGAAACACAGTCTCTCTGTGTATAGTCAGCCTCTTTGTCCCATGTTATTGTAGGTTGTCTCCAGGTACTCCAGCTTCCTCCCACTTTTTCAAAGACATGCTTGTGTACACAGCCTGACACCCATAGTTATTTGCCCCCTTTCACCCGCATCCTCTAAAGTGCTTGATATGTAATGGACAGACAAGCATCCTTGTGTGTATGGGAGTTGAGGTGTGCACAATAATTGCACTATGCCTTAATTATGGTTATGTGTGATTAATGGTAACTCAATAAGCAGCAATAGGAGGTGTCTTTACAATATGTTAAAATACATTATGTTCACAGGGGAATGCTGTGTGCTATTAACATGTCTTACAGACCACAGCTGGTCAATTATACATCTAACCCTAAAGGGGATCTGTTTTCTATAATGGCTACTGGCCTGCTGTTGTAGTGACAGTAACTTGAACTTTAATTAAGTTAGACATTTTTGGCTGCACTGAGTTGCTAATGCTCCCAGCAAGGATGCTGTAGATTTGGTTGGTTGAGTGTCTCTAATCAATAAATGTGAGACCAAATGGTTATCTGTCTGTGTCTATGTGTCAACCCTGGGACTATATGGCTATTGTCCAGGGTTTACCCCGGCTAAAGCCTATAGTTGATGGTATAGCCTTATGTGAATAAATGCCACTACCGCCGGGAGATTATAACCCTTAAAGGAGTCATCTTCACTCGGTGTTCTCTGTCTTGTTTGCTATAATTAATTTAGACAATATTTAATCTTTATTTTTCTCATGTGCAGGGCTCATCTGGAGGCGAGTGCAGAGCGGTGGTCTCGTCTTTTGGGGATCCTGGAAGAACTGTGGAGGTGGATATGTTCAAAGGACGAGGAGCTGGCCAAACAGATGCCCATCGGGGGAGACGTGCCCACTCTGCTGCAGCAGCAAAACCACTGCACGGTATGGCCCACTGCTACAAGACTAAGGTCTATGTCAAAATACACATAATTTATACAAACATAGGTTATTGTTAGATTTTCTGTATAAACAAGACATATGGAAGGAATTGAAATGTTTACTTTCTGCCCTCATACCAATATCATAGATAATGTATTGCAATAAAGAGATTAAGAGTAAGAGTAAGAATATAAGAATATAGATAAGAGACTAAGAATGTACAAGAATGAAAGGTTCATAAACAAACAATCAGCTTTACACAGGAATTGGGCAGAAATGTGCAAATATTACCAAAAGCAGCAGGTATTGGGACTTCTTTGTTCAAATTTGACCTAATTTGAAAAGATTGAGTAGTAAATAGTAATAATACACTATGGAGAAGCTATATGCTGTCTACACACATCAATTCATGTATTTTGCCTGTACATACTATGGACTATTTTTAAAGGATTGCAGTGTTTTACTACAACCACATGTGTATGTTTCTTGTCCATGTAGAGTTGTTATTCAATACATTCTACACAAAGCAATATATAATAGCTCATAACCAGTAATTTATATTCACTATAACGTTTTATATACTACACTGTACAGTTTATTCCATGTAATGGTACGATCACTGCTTTTGTCATATGTATTTCATACTGCATTATTTATTGTAACCAGTGGCTGTTATGATAGTGTCTTTGCATGTAATTGCTTTTAGATAGATGGCTTTCCCTGTGGCTAGTGTTCATTCTGAGTTTGACAGACCACACTTTTCACGTCACACTTGACATAGTAATGCATTTCTTTGTACAACGCTCGGCATATTATAATTTTGTTCAACCAAATGCCTTGAGTGTAAACATGTGCACTCATATGTGGCATAGGATCACGCATGCTTTGACAGCTATCCGCCTTCTGTGACCACAGGATAGGTTACCGGGCACCTTTTCAAATGTATATGAATATTGTATGCTGTGGGCCTTTATGTGTCTCTAATTGTTTTTCTTTACATTTAGTTAATCCTATTTTAAACTCTCCAAATCACACCAAGTTAGATAAAGGCATGTGCAATAATGCATAAAACACTATTTGAAACTGAGGAGACGACATAGAAAAAAACTCAAGGACAATTGTCTAAAAGAAGGGAATTCAAAATGTACTATGACGTTTGGGACACTGTATTATCTTCAGAAACTCATACTCATGTAGCAGATCATCAATGTGTTGACTCCTATAAGTGTAGTATGGGGGGCTTTTGATAAAAAAATAAAAATAAAATGTGATCCTTTTCATAATTTTATAATATGGACAAAGATGTAGTGGCAGGCAGGCAGTAATGGCACGATAATAGTAGAAGCTGTAGGGTTGGGAACCTCAGGGTACCTCACGATTCGAAACATGAGACATGGCTCACGATACCGATAATAGCCCAGTGGAAGAACTGCCAGATTTTGTGAAATATGCAAAATATTATAAATTGTGATACAATACAGCAGCCTGCAATGCTGATACCGAATCTTAAAAAAAAAAAAAAAAGTTTTGTCCCACCCCTAGAAGCAAGTACTATTGTCAATTCAATGCATCCTCGGGGTAGCCTCTACAGTTTTGTGCTGGTTCATAAAAAACAATCAAATAATCAGCCATTGAATGAGTTAGCCATCATTATTGAGATAAGTGAGTTGTTAAGGCTTAAAGGTATAAGGGTAGCTTTAGATGTTTAAATATGAATTAAAATAGACTATTATAATGATCATAATATTCAGAACATAATCATCATACATCTGGGACTAATCAATCAACCAATAATAGCCATACCCGATATTATTAGTTTAGCCTGCTCGTAAAAAAGGAAGTATTATGGAATAAGGAAGTGTTCTGTTGTAAACATTAGGTCAAAAGGTCAAAAGTGATTATACTATAGTGATTCTTTATTGATTTTTGTTATATTTAGAGATGCTAATGCTAATTGCATTAATGCTAACGGTTCTCTTTGGGTTTGAGTTACACTAATGGCACAGTTATATTGGCAAGTGACTCAGAAGTAGTCGTTATTATGTTCAAGGCTGCTTTTTGTTGAGTGAGACATTGACGGACACTTGTTTCTGAATTGTAGCAAACGTCCACCCTTATACCTTTTATAAGAAGCAAGCAGTGACCTCATTCATATCTCAAAGACCAATTCAGTCGTCAGCCATTCATTGGGCTTTTGAAACACCCATACACGTCTAATGGTGTGAAGTCAGGGAAAAATGCAACAGAAAAATCCTGAGGATGATGATGATTATTTGTTGTCAAAGACCCTTAAAAAAAGAACAGGGAGCGGTGTAATTGCTGGAGAAGACAATACGGACATTGCTAGTTTATTGATGGGTCTAAACCAGGACTAAACCAGGTCTACACCAAAAGTATTTGATCTTTTATCTGTTCTGTGTACAAATTCACCTGAACACATTTATGATGTCCACCTTCCTCCTTGCAGCGTCCCTCTGCTGTTCTTGTTGCTTGTTGCTGGTATTCAGTCGATGCCTTGCTTTTTGTTTTCTGTGTTATTCTCTTTTGTCTTCATAACGTATTTGTCACTGTATCTTTTTTCTTTGCTCTAGTTCAGCCACTGGCCTTGAAAAAAAAAAAAAAAAAATCTCCATTTTGGTGATATTTCCTTGCTTCACCTCTGTCGTCTTAATAGATTGGCCTGGAGGTCTTTGTGACCCTGAAAAGGATGGCGAGACCGAGAAACACAAAAGACTCTATCCTTGAAAGGCATCATGCTCTATTACAGGCACTCACATACACACTATGCATATGCACAATACAATCAAAACCCAAAGACTAAACCAGACCAAACTTGGACTAAAGCAGAGACTAAATTGTGGATTAAATCATGAATTGAAATTTTAGTCTTAAATTTATTTGAAAGACCATACCATTACTGCAATAAATGTACCACCCCATTGTTGGATGTACTTTCTAACATACTATATCACACTTCATGGTCATACAGCAATTCACATGCATCAGCTGTCATAGTGATCGAGCAAGTGTGAAGCAATGTATGGAAATCTGTGAGGTATCAAGGGCTTAGATGGTGACTCCAAGGTACTTGTGCAGATAAAGGAGGGAAGCTTTAACCATTTAGTCCCTGGATATTACATGACAGGCAAATATAATGCACTTGCAGGAAGAGAAAGCGGTGGACTTGAGCAGCAAAATGGAAAAAAGATTGAGTTCAAACCAATTTCAATGAAAAGTGATTTTACTTGACGTGTCTGTTGATGTTCTGAATATTTCAGATATTGTATGTCTACTTGGATTTCCACATACAACCATGTTTAGAGTTTACAGAGAAATCTGTATCTATGGGTGAACATGTCTTGAGGTAAAAGACTTTATTAGATACACGCTTTACCTAATAAAGTGACCTGAGAATGTTTTTAGACTTTAGCTTTATTTTATTGTGGGTTGACTCACAGTTCAAAAAGGTACCAAAGAGCGATCGGGGTCCATTTTTAGTGAACTTCGGTGTGATGCATGTTGGGATTCACACTTTGAGTAGAAGAGGAAGTTATATCAAACACATGCACAGCTTTCAAGTTAAAAAAGAATAGCCTTTTTGTTTTTGCTAAATCCCAGTTGGCCTCTGAGTGATAAGAGCTGACAGTCTGTACAGGAGATAAAAACGGATGCTCTGTTTTTTAATAGTTATTTTTGTGGTGATATATGAATATTGTGTCAGTCTAGGCGAGACAGAAGACATGCAGCTTTAAGCGTTGAGTGACGGTCACCTTAAGTTTTTGATCCATTATGTCTATGACTTTGGGAGAGCTGTTTTGTGTTCATGTATGTGTGTGTGAAGTGTTCTTATCTTTGAGGGGCCCCGTGGTGAGCTGGTGATGAGATAAAATCACTACAAGGCTACTTTTATAGCAAGGCCAAACACCCCACTTTCCACTCGCTAAAACCTGCTATCTCGGTCTTTTTCTATAAACCACACCCTTCATTTTCGTCCAGGAAAACAAGTCCCTAAAAGCACTTCATGTGGGCCATCAAGTAAGAGACAGATGCTAGATTCAATAAGGCTTCCATAATATTAAGCGCTTTCTATTGTAACAGAAATGCAATATTTAAGAAGATAAAGTACTCTCAATGCCCACTTTGTTAGGTAGAGCTCGTTTCTAATAATAAAGTGCCACCCAGCGTTGTCTGCTGCAGTTTTTTACTCAAGGTTTGGCATGTAATGGTAGCCTGGCAAGCCAGACGCCAGTTCTCTGTATATTCTATACAGAGCGACTCATTCTGGTGACCATCCCATTTACAGAGACTTCCCGCCGGTACAAAAGAAGATTAGTTGATCTGCAGTGACGCTTGCTTCATGCATTGCCTCACCGTCTTCTCCAAAACATTCAAGATGGCGCACAGGAGTAGCAAAAACTACACAGGTCATTTATTTCTTTGTATTACACCCCATGTTGATTTAATGCTATGCTTATTGGTATCTCCATTTATTTACATCTGCACAATGTTGGCTGTCTTGCCACTTTACTGGCGTCTGCCACATGAATGGTTTACTCCTCGCTGTTCGCCCCGCCAGAGAAGTCAATTGACACGAGTGAGTCACCAGACTCAAAGCTGGTAAAGCAGAGTCTTGCTTGCCAGGCTACAAAAATGGTGCCTTTCTATGAACAAATTTGACCAATCCTCTCTGATCTCTGGCTTCAGTAACACATATCTGCTCACTGGATAGTTGTTTTTTCACCATTCTACAAGCCATTTACATTTGTCCCTAATAAAGTGAGTGTATTTTTGTATAATGTTCAAGGGTTCAAATGGCTTAGATTTTGGATATTACATTATTACGTTTTAGTATACTTTTGTTCCATTAAAATATAACTGCTTCACAGTCAGAAAGTGTCGGCAAAAGAACAATCCAAGAAAACAATTAAAAGTTACTAAACGATTGACAATTGGGAACCCAGTCTTTGGTGATAAGATAAACTTGAATGGATTTCCTCAGTATGACCTGTCTGTTCAGGTGCAAATGGTGCTGATCAATCATTCAGACACAATGATTAAGACTATTTCCTATAAGCATATTACATTTGCCTCCCTTAGGCAGTGTAATTGTGTGATATTTTAGCATATGCAAAGTGCAGAGAAAACCGACTTAATACCAGGACAAAAACAGGTCTGAACTAGGACTAAACCAGGACTAAACCAGGACTAAACAAGAGAAGGGAAAAGCAGGATTAAACCAGGACTGAACAAGGCATAAATTGGTCAGGACCAGGACTATAGCCACCTTTTGCCCATTTGCTTTTATTGATACATACTGAAATTACCCAAGTTGCCCTCTAGTGCTGAAAACAAAAGGCGGTGTGCAGAGGTGGGTAGTACTCAGTTACATTTACTCAGTTACATTTACTTAAGTAACTTCATTAATAAATTGTACTCCATAGAGTAGCTTTACTGCACAATACTTTCTACGTTTACTTGAGTAATAATGTTTTGAAGTAACTGTACTCCTACTTGAGTAAAATCTTATTAATATTATTTACATTTTCAGTTTATCTTTTGAAAATATCAAAATCTGTTTATTATCTTTTTATTTTTTGCCAGATTATAACAAAATTAAACAAATAGTCTGACATTACAGTTTCTCAGGACTTGAGTAGTTTTTTCACCAGTACTTTTCTACTCTTACTCGAGTACTTTTTACTTTTACTTAGTAACGAGTACTTGAGTACAATTATTGGCTACTCTACCCACCCCTGACCGTGTGGTACTGGAAGATAAGAGTCATTAAAAATTCCCATAAGCTGCTGGCCCTTGTCCTCATCTTGCTGGGATCCTAAAGAGCTTATTTAATAACACAGTGAAGAGTTTAATCAGCTGGACGTTGATGAAGGACTTTTATTTTGATAATTGAATGTATGAATATTAATGCTGTTATGGACATTTTTAAAAAGAAAAACACTAGAATATATCGATTTTTTTTTCACGGAACTGCCACTCTCTGGATAGCTTCTTCAAACCAAGCTCCTTGAACTGTAGGCATGCCTTGATGCAATGTGATCACTACCTAATAAAATGGCCAGTGAATGTATATCATGAATATATGTGTGTAGAAGTTGGGCTTTAGGGTGGATAAGGTGCTTTACTATACAAAATAATGACTTCTTATTTACAATCTCATAGCTCTGCCAAATAACAATTTAACACTTAATTCAAATCAGACCTGTAGAGAAATTGCATAATTGAGATATTTATGTTATTGTTTGCTTAGCCGAGTTTTATTACTTCTCCCTGGATGATGTTAAGACCCCTTTATTTTAAGATTTAAATAATGTAAGCCATTGTTTAACTACATCTCATATTATTTTTCTCAGCAGTTGGCTAAACATATTGCATAAACAACCTTTTCACACTCAATTCAATTCCTTCTAAATCCACTTTAAGCCACTAACAAATGGGAATGAGAGCGAAAAACAAGACTACTTCTCAAATAACCTAGAATTGCCTTGTGCTGCTGAAATGGTTCTTACTCTAAGCTTCTACCTCCTTTTTCTCAATCAGCCTTCATTAAGTCTGCAGACCTTGGTTGTGACAAGGTTTCTTTGAGTTTCTGCAGGCTTTCTATCATCTCAAAACCAGGGAAGCCATTCTTCTGTGATATCAACAAAGGCATTTCTCAGCTACATTGGCGGATACTAGATATTCAATTCAACTAAATTTTATTTGTATAGCCCTATATCACATCACGTCTTATAAAGCACTTTTCTGGACACTAAAACCAAAACAGATGATTTAATTATTCATTCACTCCACTCCCTGGTGGTGGTAAGCTACTGCTGTACCCAGAGCTGCCCTGGGGCACTCTAAGGAAAGCGTGGCTGTCATTTTGTGCCTACAGCTCCTCCAAACACCACCGTTTAAACACCAATCACACAAGAACATTCATACCTAGGCAATGTGTGTTAAGTGTCTTGCCCAAGGACACAACAACATTAAGCACAGAATCGTTATTTATTTATTAGGGACAGTGCAAAAATAATGAACATCTGCAAAATATACAGCTGTAAATGTGCCAGATTATAGCACAACTGCCTGTTATCCCCAGGCAGGTCATAGAGAAGAACAAAGGCAACAACATAAAGACAAACACAAAAGAGAGAGAGGTTAAAGATGGACACAGACTTGATTTACTTTCATCCACTTTTTCAGAGTGTTTTAAAGGTTACATATGTTTGACAGTCTCTGATTGTGAGTCGGCTGTTCCAATATTTAGTTCCTTTGACTGACAGCACTGTTTGTCCAAATGTAGTGTGTCTGTGGGGTACCTCACAATCTCCACGAGCGGTGACTCTCACAAGCTCACAGTTTGATCAAATCCTTCAAGGGGGGTGGGGCAAGTCCATGCAACCCTTTAAAAACAAAACAAAATGATCACATTTAAAACGTTGATATTTATCCAACCCAGTGCAAAGATGAAATGTGAATGTTTTTTATTATAGATTTTTATGCCCTTTTTAATTTTTTGTTATACAGTATTCTATATGTGAAAAATAATTTAGTGCAAAACATTCTGGCAGCATCCAGAGTTCTGCAAATTAAAATGGACTGTATTTGTGATTAGTTTGACATGTTTGAATGTTAATATTGAGTCCAATGTCAACTCTAGAGGAAGTTCCACACCTTCCAGGAAGACATTGGACCGCTCTAGTTTTTTGTGCACATCGGACCAACCCTCTGGTTATGGGACGACCACTCTACCGCTGAGCATACTTTGTTCATTTGTGCAAAGAAATCCCCATACCCCACTGAATTAAAGGGGCCCTATTAATCGGACTTGACTTCTGAGCTTTCCACTCCTTTAAATATTTAGTAGTTATGCAAGATGGCCATTGAGAGTAATTTTGATATATTTCAGTGACTTCCAATTGTCTCTCATGGCCCCTTTTTGGAGCTACTTGCCTATTATGGATCCTCCGTGTGAGCTGTGAGGGAAATCACTGGAACGGAGCAAACCATATATTAGATAGTGGTGATTTAATTTGTGTTACATTTGTCTGCAAGGCTACTTTTTTGATAGATGCATATTTCTTGTACGATAGAGTTCCATTGCTACTGCTCAGAGTTGTTTTGCCCGAGTGAAAAGACGATTTTTACTTTGGTGAAGTTTGATGAGAACCGGATGACACCAAAAAGAGCCCTGTCCTATCTAATCAACTTCCTTTATAGTGTCCCAAACTACATATTTCACCCCATAAAGTAATAACACACTCTCATGGCAGTACAGTTCCCTGGGGTCGGGCTTATATTAAACAAGAATATACTGTTACATGCGGTTCTTTCACCCTCTGTCTACTACTGATGTCTTCAATTTTCGGTGGTCATAGCGGTATATCTATCTCTGGACCGTTGTGTAAACAGAGAAGAGAGAAATAATGGAGAAATCTATGTATTAGATTTAAAAAGTAAATTGTGGATATATTGGAACTAATGTCAGAAATGTTGCAGAACAATTGTGCCCTACCCTCAATCTCCCTGACAAAAACCTCTTTGGATCTTAATATTTGTAAAGCTCTTGCTCTAGTGGGGATGACTATAGCTAAGGTTAAAGGCACTGCCCGTATTGCCCTGTGAATTCTCGATATAGCGTAAATTTCCCAATGCTACTCAAGCAGGATATGTACTTTGTATAGCTGCTTACACAATGGTAACTCCTGCAGGGGCATAATGCAAACATTTATTGAACTTTATTCACCAGAACGTTTTCACTTATTTCACATTGAACCCAAAGGAAATGCCCAGGTTGACCCCATTCTCCTTTTTCAATTTGTACTTAACAGCGCTCATTGCTTCTCAAATTGTAACTGCTCCTGCCCAGCCTCCTGTCTATTCTGTCTCCTACGTTTTTTGCATGTCTTCTTAATAGGCCACGACAAGGCAAAGCAGGAGTTCTGTTATGCACCTAATTAGTTTCCCCACCGTGTTGTTTATCTCATCTATAAGCCCAATATAAACATCTGCTCCTCTTCTTAAGCTTGTCTATGTGTAAATGTTGCAAGTATTAGAGTAAATTACCCATAAGTGAATTGTCTGTGATATAATGAGTGCTTGATTTAGACAGAGATGCTGATTATTGAATGTGTATAGTGTGTGTGGGGAGCAGCCAAGTGAATATACTGGCATGGCTGGTTCACATTTAGTTTATTAGCAAAAGCAGATTATATACCTGCTGGCTACTGCATTAATTACCCTTTCTCAAATACCAAAAGTGAAATCTACTCACTTTCGCCTTTAATATTGAAATGATCTTTTGGCTCATCAGGAAAAACTTCTCCAAGGATCCTTCCCCTTATTCACACACACAATAGGATTATCATGGCAAACTTTCATTTAATTGTGATGTGTGGTTTGTTTCACAGGCAATACAGACAGAGTTGAAGGAGCGAGAACATCTAGTTGTCAGCACTTTGGACCAAGCTCGGACTTTTCTTGCCGACCAGCCCATCGAGGGTCCAGGAGAGCCACGCAAGACCTCGCAGCAAAAAATAGGTTCGTACACAATGTCAATTCACACACAATGTCAAATATATGCAGAGTTATAGTATTGGGGAGTTACCATAATATGAAAAATAGATTTGATTTCTAACACTATTCAAGACACCCATTTGATTCCATCTGAAGTCACAAAGTGGTGGTAAGATAACTCTGTAGTCACAAATGCCCTGGAGCAGACTGTCATAGACGTGGCAGCCATTTGGCACTTACTCTCTGACCACCACAAAACACACCATGACAATGAATCTAGTCTTTTTGATAATGCAAAGTGATTTGCCCAAGGATATAATGGTATGAATTAGCGTGGGTCAGGAATCGAACCGCAAACCTTCTTGTTGGGGTTCTATTTATTGCTTTGATTGTAGTTTTATCTACAAGCTTTCAACAATGGAAGCTTTCCTTTATTCCTAGCACTAAACACACAAACAAAAGGACTGTCCCAGGACATCCCCTCCTTAGACCCTCCATTGCAGCAAGGAAAAACTCCAAAAACCCATTTATGGGAAAAAAAGAAACCTTAGGGAGAACCACATGATAGAGGGAACCACTCCCAGGACGGACAGGCTATAGATGGAAATTATGGAAAGTGTTATTTTTAATTTTAATTTGTAATAACATCTTATAAATGTATGTAAATGGATCACATAAACATAAACCTATACCCTATTCAGTATTCCTCCTCTGTACATGTCTAGACCATCTTAATCTGGCTTCTCTGACTTTATCTCCAAATCATCTAACATGTGCTGCCCCTCTGATGTTCGCTCCTGTCCTGATCCTATTCATCCTCGTTATTAACAAAGAGAACCTCAACATCTAAAGCTCTGCTACCTCCAGCTTGTGATAACCATAAAGTATAATGCATCTTAACTATGTTTACATTTTCTGTGTTCCCCCTTTTAACACCAACGATTGAATCTTGGAGCAGCCCTTGTTCAGATGTTGATAAATTGCCACAGCTGCTTTTTGTGGTTCTTTCTTTGTGTATAGCTCTGGATTTATCAGTTGCGTTGTAATAACACCATCGTGTGCTGCAGGATTAAGGCTGGGAGCTGCTAAGAGGTTTGTTGTGGTTAGTGACTTTTAAATCGGGGTGTTTTTTTTTTTATTGGTTGAATTTTACATTAATGGCTGTTCTTCACCAAAATGTCTTAAATAAGGCGTAGTAAAGGAAACAGTGCTGTACAGTGAGTTTCAGTGTTGTTGTGAAAACCCGTGTAACTATGAGGCCATGCGCTATAAAGTTCAGACCTCTCTTAAATGAAGCAGTTTGTATGTTTATATTTTTAACCACGTCCTGGAAAGAGTGACAGACGTTCATGTTACTTTTAGTGTTTGCCAGGGACAAAATGACTGTACACTGTAAAGTGCCGAGAATTTTCCGAAACACTTATTAATAGAGAAATTTTGTAAAAAAAAAACATATTCTAATAATTATGTTGTAATAATTAAAGTTAGCTTCATTTCTTACAGTTTTTCCAGGATGATCTGCATACAGTGATTTGTATTGGCATAGGTTTTTTACGCCAGATGCCCTTACATTTATCCAGGCTTAGAATTAGCACAAAGAGTACACTGGCATGCCACATATCTTTTGTGACTGGAATATAGTGCTAACGACATGAACTGCAAGAATTTTATGTTTATCTCATATTTGTTTAATTTAATAAAAAATAAATGTATTCTCACTTGCACACAAATACTGCAATAGCTTGACTCACAATCAATCGTTTAACCAGTGGAAGCACACACTTTACTTTTATATGTCATTCAACATTTAGTATACAGAATTTTAGGTCATTTTATTCTAACATTCAATTAATTTATCACAGTAATTGTCTAAAATTGTCTGATCTAGAGAGACTAATAATAGAAAAATAATTGTATGTGTTGTCTCCTGGTTTCTAGGTCATTTGAGGAAGTGGTGTTGAAAAAGCTGGTGATTAGCTCCTAAAGAGGCCAACTGTGTGATGATGGCTCTATGTTGCCATATATAATTAGCATCACCACATCGACAGCCTGTGGCCATAGCAGAGTTAGAGCAGGTCGGCCACAGGGGGAATATTATTTACAACTCCCGTTGGTTTGATTGGAATCCCTCTGGAAAAATCAACAAGTTGTTTTTAGCATCAATTATATTTGTTTATCATTAGTTCAGATTAAAAAAGGGAGCAATGGAGAAACTAGGTCCACAATTTGCAATAACTGGTTTGAATGCAGCTGTTGCTAATCAATTAAAGCACCAGTCAGTATTGATGCCTTAACATGTGCTACAAAGGGGTTTATGGTATGCCAGAGTACATTGCTAACTGTAACACATTGATCACATCATTGTTTACTGAATCGTGTTACGATCGCGTTCCATTTCTGAGCTCACACATGACAGTCACATGGCCATGTTTCTACCATTGTTCTTTTTGGCTGCAATACATTCTGGGAGAGCAGGTTTAAGCTAGTCTGTATCAAAAACCCTCCTCCTTTGTTCTCATGCTCAAATTGTTAGCTATGTACATCATTGTGATTGTGAACTTATATGATATGACCTAGAAATCTCACTATGTTTAATTTATTACAGACATACATTGAATAATTTATCATACCTGGGTTTGCCCAAAGCTGATCTGGTATAAGCAAATGTAGACTACTGACTTGGAACCTCTATCTGTCCAAAATGTGTGCAGTCTATGTGCTATTATATTTTTCCTGCCATTTCCTGTACTCATCCCCTCGTTACTAAGACATCCTTTGTCCTGAATAAGCTCTATGTATAGTGTCACATTAGTGGTTTTGCCTTAAACTAACTAGCTCTCATTTCTCCGTGCAGTAGACCATGCCTGTCTGGTTTAATTGAAAGCGTCTGTGTGTGAAAAGGTGATGAGGTCGCTCTACTGTTTTGGCTGGAGCCCAGAGGTTGGCACTGGTTTAAGACTAGCTCAGCACAACCACAGTGTCTGCCACTGAAATCCTCCTTACTCGTCAATATTTGAGGTCCCCTGGAGGAAGCCCAGACAGACATATCATTGTACCTGGGTATCAACATCCAGAGGTTTTTTGTGGTCACGAAGGTAGAAAAACACAGTCCCTCCCTTTTCTTATACTGTAAAAGTTGGGGAGATTGGAGGAAGTTTATGCAGTGTGGTGTAAATGGGCACCTGTTCCTCCACAGACCCTGGGCAGAGCTGGCAGGTCTTTAGTAAATCGGGCCAGCTGCTCTCAGAGTATAAGCATGAATGGGCTTTTTGTTCCTCCCAATCAGAGCAAACCACTTGAGATAAAATTACACTGTACAGTTTTTCTTACTTGAGGTGCCTAGTGTTTTTTTTTATTTATATAATTTCTGTCTACTTTTATCTCAGCATCTCTAAAATGTTGGACACGGTGACAATAATGACAACAGTAAACAGCAAACTGGATGTATGTTATGAATATATATATATATATATATAATGTATGCCATTTCATTTGGTGGACCTATTGATTCTGACAGAGCATCAAGTCAATGGATTTAGTCATGAACATAGTTGAAACGATGCCTCGTAACGGTGATTTGAGTGACTTTAGACCTGTTGGTGCAAGAAGTAGAGTTTTGATTATTTCAATCATGTACAACCATGTTTAAGATGTTCATAGAGTGATGAGAATAATTTAAAAAAAAGATAGAATGTCCAGTGAGCAGCAGTTCTGTGGACAAAAATGTTGGTACTGATTTGAGGTAGGGATGCACAGATATATGGGCTCAACATCGGTATCGGCCTATACAGACAGCTGATGGTAACCTGTTAACAGTCAGAGAGAGAAAAGTCTTTATTTACAGTGATAACATGAAGTAAAACTAATATTTATGGATTAATCAATACATTTAAAGCAGTTATTGTATGTAGATTTCTTCATTCTTTTGAGGTAATACAAAGGCAAAATTAGCTCAGGTTAACCTTTTTGAAGATTCTCAAGATGAATTTCTCATGGGGACACTTTGACACACCAGTGAGTGACTCATCAGATGTATGTGGATGTTTCTCTCACAATTACTTTGTTCTCTTACTCTAGTCATTACTTTTGCTTTAGTTAGACTCTTATTATTTCTTCAATTTTTCCCTTTACAGGGTTTTCCACTCCATGTTTCTGTGGATATCAATTAATACAAAAATGTGTGGTATGTTTATTAGCCTTAAAGCCTGGCTGGACTGGGCTATCCTCCTTCATGTTTTGCTGGTGCCATAGTTCGGGCTCCCCTCCCTGGTCCCACTCAAAGGGCCCTCTGTCCCGCTGGCTGCCTGTGTAAGTGTGTGTAAGGAGGAATGCCTCAGCTGCTTAAGGGGTGGGGGGGAAACGGCTAATGAAATGTAAAGTGTCGTATGAGTTCACCTAGCTCTCAAAAGGCCTGACCTGTGGAAATTCATGTTGTTATAAGGTCTATGGCAGTGGTTCTAAAACTGTAGTACAGGGGTACGCACTACAGACACTTTCAAGGAGAACTCAGATGACAAAAAAAACATTCATTAGAGCTGGTTTCATTTAGAGTTGTCTTTTTGAGATTATTTTTAGATGTGGTTCAGGATTGAGTCCTGGTGTAGATTAGTGTAAGACTGAGACCTGAGTTTATTCCTGGTTTAGTCGCAGTGTTAGTGCCTTTGTAAGCCTTAGATTAATCCTTGTTTGGATCTGGGTTTATATATGGGTAAGGCCTGGGCCTCACCCAGGCTGGTTTAATCCTGGTTTAGATCTAGATTAGTCCCAATTTATGCTTGTTTTTGCCCAGAATAATGGTACAAGGAAAACCAAAGGCTATATTTTGAAATCTATTTAGGATCGGTGTTTTCTGTGTGCTCACAGTGCGTAGTGAATTTACAAGATGACTAATGTATGTAAAGCTTAATCGGAGAGGATGTGTAAGAACATGTTTTAATTGCACAACACTGAATTTCAAGCAACCAAAACTATCATACGTGTGCACTAAAATAAACTATGCTATTCTCTGAGCATGGAGCTTGTGAGTTCAATTCTCAAGCCAACCGGCTACAATCTGTCTGGAGGAAGACTTTTTGTCTTCGTTACTGTGGGTTCTCTCAATGTACTCCGGCTCTTTCCCGTTATGTGTTAGGTGAACTGGTGAATTTCGCCAAGTAAATGAATATGAGAGAGAGTGTTGTTTAGTGTGGCATTTATTTTTCCGTGTCGGCCCTGCGACAAACTAGCTATTGTTCAAATTTACCTCATCTAAAGCTCATAGTTGCTTCTCTTTTCCCATTTTGATCTTTAGGTAACTTTTGATGCATTTTCTTTATACAGTGTGAATTAATAATTGATAGGACAAATAGAGCATAAACAGTAGATTTATCTGTGATCACTTTGTTCAAAAGAGGAAATCCCACTTCCCTTCAGTTGAAAGGCATGACCGTGAACAATGACATAATACAAGGCCACTGTATCCGGATTTGAGTGCCTTGTACAGGTCGCCTGCTTCAGGAATACATGCTAATACAAACGATTCTTTACCAAACTCAAAGAACAACAATGAACAATGATACTATTAAAAAAACATTAATGTTAACAATTATTCTATCATGTGCCTAAAGGATTGTACATTTATGCTCAAGCCATTAAAATGACTGAATCAGTAAACCTAAAGTTGTACTTGCAGTTTGAGAAATACTGAGATGGATTGTTGATTGTACCGAATAGAGTTATAGGTCTTGTACATGTTGCTTGCTTGGTATTCATTTTACTTAGAAGACCCTGGAAGTACCCTTAATGAGTTCACTGTAAACAGGTTGCCAACCAATTGACATTTTCTCCCCAACAAACACTTCCTTCTATTATTCAGTTGGTTTTTTTATCATCTTCAAACAAAGACTGGTTTGTTTACAAAAGTTTTTAGACCCTTCCCCTATTTTGTACTGTTAATTGTTTTGTGAACCTCTGATTTGACCTTGAAAGTAGTTGGTAAGTAGACTAAATTCCTAAAGTACACCAGGGTAAAGTTAGGTTAAATTTAGCAAAGTCATCATAATCAATCATTTAACCAACCTGTGATCCACAGTATAATTCATGTTGACGGCAGGATCTAGGAAACCAAGCATCTACCTATAGAGATCAGCAGTGGGGTCTCAAAGCTTTTAAAAGCAATGCTATGTCACTTTCAGTAACTTAACTTTTATATAGACATGTTGTAAAGAGATACTGGAGCCAATGCTTAACCAGACATCACACAATATTGCAAAATACAATGTAAAATGTTGATACATTTATTGAGTCTGTGACTCTTG
Organism: Philypnodon macrostomus; assembly: GCA_036025475.1. Taxonomy (NCBI): domain Eukaryota; kingdom Metazoa; phylum Chordata; class Actinopteri; order Gobiiformes; family Eleotridae; genus Philypnodon; species Philypnodon macrostomus. Next base: position 28,400 of record JAVQKC010026489.1, on the reverse strand, counting down.
AGACCATGAAAGCACCATCACACAACTATTCTCTTTCAACTCTTTCTTTTTATCTATTTCCAAGTAACTCCAGCTCACTTGTTTGGTGCATTGTCTGTTTACTTTCACATATTGGATCCATTAAGAGCCTTTGATTCTCTGTTATACATTACATTACATTGCAGTACAGTCTGACCAGCCTGAGCTATTTCCACACACAATGATTAGTAGGTGCGTTGGGCGGGACGTCCCACTTCAGGCCCACGCTGCTCATTGACTGGCACTAATTTTAGGGTGCTCTGCTTCACTTCAGAGGCTGCTGGCTGGTGGGCCTCTCTCACTGGGGTTTATACACTTTACACGGAATGGGATATGAGTGCACAATGTTTCAACTTATTTATATATGTCATAATATTGGCAATCACTATATAAAAGAAGTCCATTGAACAAAAACATTACTAGCTTTGGGTTGTTCTATCTTCTGCCTGGTCGAGTAGATGTCTAATTAGAGCCTTGACTGGGGTCCAGACTCCACACAGTCCTGGTTTATTACTACATTACTACATTAGTACAATTTATAGTTTGAGGAAAGATAGTGAATATATGGGACATGTACAGAGGATAGATAGTGAATATATGGGACATGTAAAGAGGATAGATAGTAAATATATGGGACATGTACAGAGGTTAGATAGTGAATATATGGGACATGTACAGAGGATAGATGGTGAATATATGGGACATGTACAGAGGATAGATAGTGAATATATGGGACATGTACAGAGGATAGATAGTGAATATATGGGACATGCACAGAGGAGGGATAGTGAATATATGGGACATGTACAGAGGATAGATAGTTAATATATGGGACATGCACAGAGGATAGATAGTGAATATATGGGACATGCACAGAGGATAGTGAATATATGGGACATGTACAGAGGATAGATAGTGAATATATGGGACATGTACAGAGGATAGATAGTGAATATATGGCTCCTTTACTTCTCCGTTCTACATTTAAGTCTAGTTTAGTTCTTTTAGTTTTTCATTAAAAAAAACATACCCTGAGATGTATTCTGTTTTATTCATTCACATCAATGTAATCTATATGCTGATATGCTGACCTTGTCAACAGCTGAAAACGCTGGTAGTTGGGTATCATGGCCAACAGGGAGGAAGAGTTCTTTAAAACACATAATCTAAGACTTTTAAAGAGACAAAACATGGCTCCCAAAAAGATGACACTTGTTGTAAATTGCTCTCCAAAAAATACTTCATGCGCTTTCCATTGTCAGGAGAATAGACCCCCCTAACAAAACACCCTTAACATTATAAGAACAATGACACAATATTCATATCTAATTCATCCAGTGTTGATATTACATGAAGGAACTGCAAGAATACAGTCCATTCCCACAGTCCAGTGACAGTTCGTCCATTGTTGTCCTTTCTTTGGCCTCTTTCTGCCGTTTCCCCGGAGACCATTGAGTTCAGAGGAGAATCTGCTGCAGCCATTAACTTCTACTAAAGCTTTTAACAACATCACACATTGGCTTTTCCTACAGTTTACCCCTAAAGGTGCCTCCGATCTATACAAACAACATTATAGCACCCATAAAAACATGCCCTTCACTGTACCCCCAAATCCTAATGTCATTTTTGTACTATTTGATAATGTATTTGGTTGCTTTTGGAATAGAAATGGTGTCCATCAGCAAAGTGACCCGTGTTTATTGATATAGGGATACAGTAGGAGAGCTGAATGGTCTAAAAACATTATTGATCAAACTATTTTCAACCGTTAATGGGTCAAAATCAATTGACCTTTGCAGATTTTCTTTCTTTAGTGACAAGCTGTTTTAGCAATATGTATTTAGGTAACGTAGATAACCATAACACACCACATTAGATTCCATAATGTTATATTACATTTATGGTCAGATTTAGTCATCAATATCATAAATAAAACATAAAATATTCCATTGTGGATATTGGGCTGTTTAGTTGGTATACTATTCAATTGCTCAAATCTAAATAAAAAATGTAAACTGTCATAATTAGCATATCGCAAAACATATGCAATTTCTTAGGCAATATAATATCCTCCTGCCGGCTAATGTCAAACCCAACATGATCAAACGTATCCAATTGATCGTTTTACATTCCTGCTTTATCTGCACAATAATCTTTCGCATGCTGCTTGTTCTAATGATTGTTTTTCAGTGCCACATTTGGCCCAGTGTTCTGTGTGGATTAGGATTAGAGGTTTGTCTTTGCTTTGTCATCCACTGGACTGACCGCGTGTGCTAAACCGCTCTGAACATGGCTTTAGTTTCTAGACTGAGGAAGGAAACATGTTCAGAGCTGACAAATGACTTTCCAGAAACAGCCAAAGAGCAAGGAAATTTGTGTTTAGCTTATATCCTTATATATATCCTTGAGAGCTAAATTTAGTCTCACTTAAATTGTGTGGGAAACTACCTGTTATAAAATGTGATTGTTCGCAATGGGCTGATACTGTTGTTAGCACTGGCGTAGTAGGTTAAATAGGTTTGCCCTCCTGTCTCTCAGCAAAGCGCTTGTGGGTTCAGTTCTTGAGATGAAAGACTTCTGTTGTACTGAGTGGAGTCTGCAGGTCCTCCCTCTCTGGCTTCATTCCAATGTCCAAAGATATGCATTGTTAGAAGTATTAGTGACTCTAAATTGACCACAGTGAATACATGTGGAATTTAATTGTCTCTATTTATTGATGTCATACCTCAACCATAGTTTCTGATGTAGTATTAATCACCTGCAATTCTGATGTGAAAAAATGAATGAACAATTATCTAACATTGACCCCTGTGGCAAGGAAGATGCAGTAGTAGTACAAAAGGCTTTTATAAAGTGTATTGCAATTACCAATAAACCAAAGCTTGTGTGAAAATGTAAATTCTTGAAAACCTCAGACTGGGTAGCTCTAGCAGGAGCGCAGCAGCTGTTCAGCTCAGAGCTCTTATGTAATGACATTAGTCTGCATTTATTACAGGCCGTTTTAAGCTTTATCTCGTCGTATATGTGACAGAGGGCACATATCAGACTCTGTGGCTTTAGTAAATTACCAGTCATTAATTCACTGCAGTCACAACATAGATAATCATAAGCTGGTAGCAAGACTGGCCACTACATATAGGAATATTATTGGTGTCAGATGCCCTGGGTTAACAACAACATAACATAAACTCTCCTTTAATAAAATTGCAGAGAAGAGCATATTCCTGTTTATTTGAGTTAGTGATGCGCAGATATATCGGTATCGGACAATATTCACAATTTTGAGTAATATCAGTATCGACCTGTGTAAACGGACAATGTTAATCTATGTTCTTAAAGGGTCATTTCTAATATTTAGGATTAGAAAAAGTTAGGGTAAGAAAAGGCCATTGGAATAATCTAAATTCAGGGAGACAAAATCCAAGAAATTATTATATTTATGGATTTAAAAATACAATTAAAGCTGTTGTTATTTATATGTGGATTTCTTAGTTTCAAAAGATCTTCTATATTGGCCAGCCCTGTTCGACATAGAAACATTATTATTAGAAAACCAAATAAATGCCTTGGCTGTAAAATGTGTCGCGTTGAAGCTGTGGACTGCTGGTAAATAAATCTGATAGCCGTAACCGCAGTAGAGGTCTGTGTTTGAGAGATGACTTGTGTAAAAGCCTGTTTCTGCTCTGACGATAATAAATGGCTGAATTTTCCGGACAAACCTGCCTCGACACTTCCTTCAGCTCACATTATTGGACAAATGGTTGCTTCGTACTACAGGTCTTTTGTCATGTGCACTTTGTAGATGGTATCAAACAACCACAACTTCAGTATGCAAAATATTAATCTTCAGAATCTGTACTAGAAGACAGACAGACAAACGGCTATTAGAGACACTTTATTATATCGGCGAAATGACGATATTATGGAATCACGTCGGTGTTCGTCCGCAGATCCTAGCTGTGAACGCGATAACTCAAAAATGATGCCGAACTGTATCGATTTGGGTACTTCTTTGATTAATATTAATTAACAAATCAAAAAAGGCAAATAGATCCTTCCCATGTTTGTCATGGTTTGGGGGCGAGGCCTCTTAATTGCCCGTTGGTGACAGTTGTAGCAGACGTATGGGGCAGACGTATGGGGCAGACGTATGGGGCCGTTTCGCCGATACACACCTTGCTGTCAGGGACGACAGCACAGGCCTAGTTTGAGTAACAGATTCAAGCCTCTTGCTACTGTACTTTTTTCTGCCAGTCCCAAGCTTGTATAAATGGAGGCTGGAGAGAAGGGCATCTGATAATCTTAAATTTTTGCAGATCATACAGAACCATTTATCCTGTAAATAAGTATAAGGTGTTAAGTATTCAGTATTGTTATGTGGCTAGTGCCATGTCCATTAAGTAAATTTGTCTTGGACTATTCCTCTCTCCATAACATTTTCCACTAAAAACACATGTCATCAAATTACAACTCTATCTTTCTTAAGCACAAGTGGACCTTTCACATGGACTTCCCTCTGTGTTCTCAGCTTGTTTGGCTAACTCTGTAGCCCCTTCCTCAGGCACAGTCCACACAACAGCTCATCTCTGCCATGTTTGTTTGAGCTCTTTGTAAAAGCCTTAGTGCATGTCATATCAGTGCTCTTCTCTCCCAAAGAATCGCTGCAGGGGAATCCTCTCTTTTTCCTGTTTTGAACCAGTCCGACTGCATTCACGTGGTGGGAGACATGTCGGAAAAATAAGGATCAGTTTAGATTTGAAGTGGGAACAACAACTTGGACAAGAACTTGTTGCTCAATGTACGATATGTGAGCTATTAAATGTTAGCTTTCAGTTTTAATGTGAAACTGAAAGCTGTGCTGTGTAATACCCTGGATGTCATCAACAGTTCAGTATTTCAATATCCCGTTGTTGGTGTTGTGAGAAAGTGGCTCGGGAGGTAGAAACGGCTGGTCATCTACCAGAAGGTTATTGATTCAATCCCCACTCTATTTGAGTTCATTCTACCATTGTGCTTAACCAAGACACGACTTGACCCACCTTCCCTTCATAAGAAATGTGTTATAGTGTCATAGTGTGTTTGTAATATTATGGCTGCCACGTCTTTGCGTTATCTATGCCTCTTGGGAATTGGAAGTTTGATGTTTGTTTAGTTCACATCACATCTGCGCTGACGACATTAATGATAAGGACTGAATGACGTTTGCAGTGAGTCAGGGGCGACCGACAGTAATTACAGGATACACACTTGTGAGGCCTCTTCCTCGAGCAGCTCCTACACGTCTCCGATCACATAGACATGAAACTAACATATAATTGAAAGAGCTGGTACACTTGTTTTTGTAAACACACGTTTCATCAGTTGTTGTGGGAGTTTCCTGAAGTGCGGAGTCACTCTGGATTAGTCAAACAATGTAAAGACAGATTTTTCACATGTTGTTCATTATACAAAATTCTATTTATTCCTTTTGAGATGTGTTTTCCAAATTAAGGTTTTAGGACCTGTGTATCTTTGGTCCCCTACTGCTGCTCTCTGAGTGAAGTGTTGCATGTCCACCCCATTTGCCCAATTTGTGAGAGCAAACTTGTCTGTTGCTGTTTTGAATAGTGTATATCCTGCCTTAGGCCCATCTATGCTGGCATAGGCTCCAGTCACTCATAAAACCTAAGAAAGTAGAGACAGGCTTTAAAAGAAGAAAATATGCCTTCTGGAGCGGCCCAGTCAGAGTCCTGACCTCAACCCCATTGAGATGCGTTGGCATGACCTCAAGAGACCGATTCACACTAGACATCCCAAGAATATTGCTGAACTGAAACAGTTTTGTAAAGAAGAATGGTCCAAAATTCCTCCTGACCGTTGTGCAGGTCTGATCTGAACTACAGGAAATGTTTAGTTGAGGTTATTGCTGCCAAAGGAGGGTCAACCAGTTATTAAATCCAATGGTTCACCCTGCACTGTGAATGTTTACATGCTGTGCTCAATAAAAACGTGAAAACATATCATGTGTGTGTGTGGTATTAGTTTATGCAATGTCTTTGTCTTTGTGACTTAGATGAAGTTCAAAACACATTTATGACCGGTTTATGCAGAAATCTGAACTGCATGTTCTTAAAACTAGTTTATCCATGATGAAATGCTTGTAAAGTAATTATTAAGAAGCAATAAATATATACAGTAAAAAAGTTAACATGAGTGTTCTCTGTAGCCTCTACTTTCCCAGGCTTATCTCTAGCCCTGGCACCATCACACGGTGGCTGGCACAGACTGTGTACTAGATTGATGAAGGTTGAAAGAGGATTTGATATGAAGACGGAGCTCTCAAGGACAATGTTGTTCTAATTTACATATACAGAATATACAGTGCAGGGCAATAAATGTGTAAAGTCTGGCCTGCCTACATAGAAACCTACATCCTCTTGTGGGGTGCTTGCAGTCTGAAGTGGTCGGTATCTAGTGGTGAAATGGTGAATGCACATGGGGAGACAGGACTGGCCTGGCAGATCTGATCTCACGGACAGCGCTACATTAGCTCAACTTAATGGACATGCAAGTACTGGTTCTGTTAGAAAGGTGTGAGAATACACAGTGCATCACAGTTTCTTGCATGTGGAGGTCATATCACATAATATTATGACTGTCACTTATACAGGTGGACATAATGTTTAGCCTGATTAGTGTACATAGTACTTAGTAGATGGTTGGTTCTTTAATGTTTACTAATTGCCATGTATTCTTTGTCTTTTGTTTATCTACAGAAACCCCTTACCATGACACGTCTCCCTCCCCGTACGCCTATGACCTGGACCAGATGGATGACCAAACCCAAGAATCTTTTCCTGGATCTCCCTCATCATCTCCGAGACTTCGATCCAAAAGTCGCAGCAGCCGTGACACACAGTCCACTGGGTCTCTAGAGTCTGCTCTATCGGTAATGTCATGTTTTTATCATATGCTATATATATTTGGTTAAAAATGTGATCTTATAAAGTATGAAATATGAAATTGTGAATAATTTCAAATATATTTTTAAGCATAAGATAATAAATCTATTTGCTCAGGTTAGGTGCAAATGGTGCTTTTCACAATAACTCGTACATAAATGCAAGACTTTTTAAAAATTATATTTACCATCAACCATTTTATCAGAGTCAGCATTTAGATTTAAAATGAATGCCTCCAAGTCTATAAATTTAAACTTGCCTGTTATCCCACAACCACACGCAATAAATAAAAAATAGAAAAAAAATCAAAAATATATAAAATTGGTTCTTCAACATTGAAGTGAACATTTTACTATACATTTTAACCAAACCAGTAACAGAGCAGTAGCTTGCCCCTCTCATACAAGAATGTAGAAAATAGCCCAACATAAAAAATAATAATAACGTGTCTACACCTTAGCATGTAGAGTGATTAATGTGTTTGACTTGACACACATCTCACTGTAACATGCCAGACTAAACTCCTACTGGTTTTCATCAAATTTAATCAAACTGCAGCTAAGGTTTACAGGGGTCATATTAAACTTTGAAACACTTGGCTTGTGTACACGTTTTAAGTTAAAGAATATATACCATAACATTTACAACAGATCACTAGAAGCTCTCTTTTTTCCTTATCCTTTTATGCTCAACATAATAAGAAGGGAACTGTGCATCCAATGGCCTTGTTAAAAGGTTTACAAAAATACTCCAACTTGTTCTCAACACTAGATCTATCAGAACTAAACGTGTTCTCAACATTAGATCTATCAGAACAAAACGTGTTCTCAACACTAGATCTATCAGAACTAAACGTGTTCTCAACACTAGATCTATCAGAACTAAACGTGTTCTCAACACTAGATCTATCAGAACAAATCGTGTTCTCAACACTAGATCTATCAGAACAAAACGTGTTCTCAACACTAGATCTATCAGAACAAAACGTGTTCTCAACACTAGATCTATCAGAATAAAACTTGTTCTCAACACTAGATCTATCAGAATAAAACTTGTTCTCAACACTAGATCTATCAGAACTAAACTTGCTCTAGAATGATTTGCTTTTAATGTTTCTCTTTTTCATCTTTTTCCAGGTCGAGTTGGATCAGGAAAAAGGGCTGGAAATGCGGAAGTGGGTTTTGTCTGGAATCCTCTCGAGCGAGGAGACATACCTCAGCCACCTGGAGGCACTTTTAATAGTATGTCCATATATGCAAACCTCCTCTCTTTTATCATATTTGACATAGGTGTAGGAGTAGATTTAATAGAGCTAATTGAAAGAGTAGAAAGAAAATAGAAATAGATTAAGTTATAGTACATAGCTGTTTTGTCATGACAACTTTTGCTGTGTATTTTAATCACATGTGGTAATATTTAAAGGCAGTAATGAGAGGACAGGAAGTCAAAGGAAACTACTGTAAGCCTCTGTAGTTTTTGTACCGGCCCCAAGTTGGTACAAAATTTAGAAAGTTTCATCATGTATCTGACAAAATTAGATTGTTTATTTATAATGTGTATAATGATCCATCCACAGAGGGTCACAAACCAGCATACTCCTTGTGTTGATCATCTGCTCCAGGACTCCCTTGAGGTTAAATACAATTTACAAAAAGGCATCGAGTGTAAAATCTATACCAATTCAATATATAAATTAACTATGAGGGAGATAATTTGCTGTTTGACCTCAGAAGGGCAAGGCAAAAAGGACACATACATTTAGTTACAAATGACCTAATGTATACTAATGTATAAGTAATAAAGATTTACATTGATTCATTTTGGCTTTTGTGAACTGTTTGTTCTGATGTCTCCAGCCCATGAAGCCTCTGAGAGCTGCAGCCACCACCTCTCAGCCGATGCTCACCATTCAACAGATCGAGACCATCTTCTTCAAAGTCCCAGAACTTTATGAGATCCACAAAGACTTTTACGACGCTCTTCTGCCTCGTGTCCAACACTGGAGCTATCAGCAGTGTGTGGGAGACCTCTTTCAGAAACTGGTGAGGACTTTGTATTGCTGAGTTTGTGGTACTTATACTTATACATATTTACTACTAAGTCAACAGCTCATTTAACCGTGTATTCAAAATGTATTAAAAATTTTTCAGATATTTTGCTGGTACTACTGTATCCTTTATAGCTGAACTTATCTACAACCAGCCAACTAGTTGAGAATGCAGGTTATAAAGTATTATTAAGCCTATTTTTACTAATGTGAACCAGCCTCTTTAGCCTCTTTAACTATGTATCAAATAGACAGACCTCCATGCTTTGGGTCATACCAGTGATTAACAGCTCATTATAGCTACTGTAAATGTCAGGCCTTTATCATTAATACCGGTGAGACTTGTGTAAGAGGCCGTTTCGATGGCAGTCTGTTGGGTAATGCTGTGGTGCAGATGTAACCAGACTGCCTGGAGTCATGTCCTGGACAGATAAAAGCCCAGCTCACCACACGATACGCAGTAAAAGAGGAACAGGTCTGCTGAATAGGAGCTGGCCCAGTCTTTGAGTAGGACCAGCAGAGATGTATTTTAGGGCTGCACATGGTGTTGATAAATAACTCGATACATGTTTTTTACTCATTTAAAAGGTAGGCATGTAAATTCACTAATTTCATTTTGCTTTTAATAACTATTGTAGCTCATCTTAACAAAAATTAAGAATCATACCATGTCAAGACTTGATTTCTGTGCTACAAATTCCTGAAAAGAGCTATAGTAATTGTAATGAATAAGGAAGTAGTTCCCATCGAATCACATGAATGGTGTTGGCAATTATGGTTGGTAATTTTTTCACATTATCTATCTTAAAAATGTATTGTGTGATTTGCATAATGTTGCTATGGTCTTTTTGCCCGAGCATTTCATACCTAATGTGCAATTTGATGTAACATATAAAATGCAACATATTTATTTAGCTATTATCTTCTTATCAGTTTTAACTTTGATATGACCTGCCCTATTTACTTACACCACATTGGTTGTTTTTAAATCTCCCTTCAGGCCAGTCAGCTCGGTGTGTACAGGGCCTTTGTGGATAACTATAAAGTTGCTGTAGATACTGCGGACAAGTGCTGCCAGGCGGACGCCCAGTTTGCCCAGATCTCGGAAGTATGTCAGTCCCAGGACAGTAAGGGTCCAGATGAGCAGATCTTTACACTGGAGTTGATTATGGGACTGATCCACTTATAACTTATTGATGCCTCTTTTCTTACAGAATCTCAAAATCAAAAGCACAAAAGACTGCAAAGATCAGTCGGCTAAATATTCACTGGAAAGTAAGTAGTTACTAGTAAATATCTAATGTCTATACTCAAAATGGAGCTAGATTCTTAATGGAGATAGGTGTTAACTAAGCAAACCCTTAGTAATACATTCCTTGGCTTTTAAAACTGACATTTTGTTTTGAAGCTCTTCTCTACAAACCTGTCGACAGAGTGACCCGCAGCACACTTGTTTTACATGTAAGTCTCTCCACTGTTAAGATAGTCAGGATTGTATCATATTTTTATATTATCTTAACAATGAACAATATTTATCCTAGGACCTTCTAAAGCACACTCCCTCAACCCACCCTGACTACCCTCTGCTTCAGGACGCTCTGCGCATCTCCCAAAACTTTCTTTCCAGCATCAATGAAGAGATCACACCGCGCAGGCAATCCATGACTGTCAAGAAGGGAGAGGTTAGTGCAAGACATATACCTATAATCACATATTTATGTTTTAATCAGTGTCGTCTGCTTCTCAATATTCCAACAATAAAGTCTTTACTTAAATGATAAAGAAGTGAGAAAAATGCTGCATTTTAAGTAAACAATCTTCTTTCTACTTGTTCGCCTGAATAGTCCTCACCACCTAATTTGATTTTGGCACAGGTTGATTTACACAAGGCATATGTATGTTTATCTAACATGACACACAACAATAGTTAAGCCTCTCATGAAAGGCCATGATTTACACAGTTGACCTTTATCCTTAAAAACTGAAGTTTAAGCTTTGTGCTTTAGTGCTTCCTGTTATCGTGTACCTAACCAATAGGAATTCATAAAAAATATGTGCTGTGACATCCTATGACTTGGGCAGTGGGGGAAAACCATGGTAACAAAGCGAGGATATGCAGACTTCAGAAACTGTATTGATTGTACTGGATTGAACCCACAACCTTCTTGCTGAGTGGCATGGGCACCATCCACTGTGCACCCCACCTGAAATTTAGTTTGAATTAATATTTGCTTTGATTTATTATGTACCGTACCAAAGCTTTGCAGATTGGGAATTCTTGTGAGTGGACATCGAAAGTCATTTTTTTAAAAAGGTGTGTTTATTGCTTAGTGTTTATTTTCCTGGGATGGTCTCATTACATTATGTTATTGCTAGTGCAGCCAAGAATACATTAATTAGATTCATTTAGCGTTCATTGATTCAGAGGCAATGTTGAATTTCAGGATAATTCCTTTCTGTTTATAATTGTAACTCAAGCACTGACTGTAAAAGCTTAAAGGGGTCTGTAATAAAATGACTCCGGTTACTGCTGACTCACTGCTGCCTGGCTTTGGTCATGAAGGAAGTCAAACAATAAGTAATCTCCCATCCTCTTCCAGTGCACCTTCAACGTTCCTTCCCATAACTGTCCCGGGGTAAAAACAGCAAGTAACTCTCACATCACTCCACTTAGGGTGTGTTCAGAAGGCGTTTTGACCCAGCAATAGGATTTCGGATTCAGGAAACATTGGATTCACACGAAATGCCTGAGATCCTGTGTTTGTGTCCTGTGCAAAATTAAAAGGATGTTAAAAGCAAAGGAAGTTGTGCTACCGTGTCATTATGAATTGTTATATTTAGTATGTAATGTTAATGTAAACATTAACAAAACACTATGTACAGCTTTAGAGGCGAGCTCATTAATGGCATTCATAATAAAGCCTTTATTGATTCTTTTAGTTGTAAATGCTGTTGGATTGCTCTATATTGGTGGGCTTGTTAAACACAACAGTGGCTCTTATAATGTCAGCTACATCTTTTGAGTCAGTAAATATGATTTCAAAATAGCTGTCTGCCCACAAAACAACAATTTCTTCCATGTTTTATCATTTAGGGACTCGTGGGATATTAAATCAAAGGCTGTGTCCGCGAATGTTTGTCTGTATATTGTCTCAGAAGTCTAAATCCCACATAGAGCTCCCTGGATAACAAACAACATGCATGACAATACAAGTTTGTCTGTGGTCATATGTTGCTGTTTACAGCCAAGGTGCCTGTAATTTTGAAAAACATTTAAAATCAAGCTATGTGTTGGTTGTAACCTCAGCTTTTTTTGACTACACACTGGCCACTTTATTAGGTTGACCTATTTACATGCTCGTGAGCTGAAATAGTTAATGTGCCTATCAGATTGCATGAGGTCAGTGGATCGTGTCATGTACTGTATGTTCAAGACAAATCTCAAGTGTTCATAGCTATATGTGACATTGAACATGGCGTAATTTACCGCACAGAAATTCATGTGGGAATTTTAGAACGAGAATTTATCCATTATCCAATGAGGGGCAGTTCTGGGGGTGAAATTGTCTTGTTGGTGCTAGAAGTTACTGGTTTGAGATAACTGAAAGGCAACAGTGACTACATTGTGAGCATGTTGATTTTTCCAATGAATTATTGAGCTGCTGCGGTCACATTTCTGTCTCCAAAACAATAAGCGGATGTATAACCAGGACAGTGGGATGTATCGAGTACCATCAGGTCTGGAGTGGGCTTAAATCACTGCAGGAAAGTGCTCTGCCTCCCACTATCACTTCCTTGTTTTTGACAAAGTGTGGTTTTCGTAGGAGAGCGGAGGGAGTCTCACGTGGGCAATGTCAACATAGACCACAGCAGCCTGGAGGTCAGAGGTTAAAAGGTCAAAGGAAAAGTGTGCAGTTCTAATCCGGCCAATGTCGGGTTACAGTGAACGCAGATAGTAGCAATGAAAACAAAAGCATTCAAACTGATAATATTTGCAGGTTTTGTGCAGGATTTAGATTACATAGTGTAAGAATAAGTGGTTTGGTTAGTGACCGGTGTCAGTCCTTAAGTCTGACTATTGTTGCAGTTGCATAAAATGGTGAAATGGATTGTGTAGTCTTGGTAAAAAGTAGGTCACTATTAAATGCCTATGATAAAATTGGGTCCCACGATCAGACCAGATGTGAACCAATTTGAAGGTCAGGTTTTGTAAACCAACTGTACATATCTTGTATTTTATCATTTTACTCCTTTGTTTACATGGAGGGAGATACTAGTGTTTTTGACTCGCCAATCAAGCAGTCATAATCAACCAGACTTAATGTAGATGTCAAGGCTTAAAGCTGCAGTGAACATGATTTTCATTCGACACAACTGTGGTCAGTACAAGATGATGTTTACAAACATTTGCCTGAGAATCCTACATATTAAATTTGGATCATTTTAATCATGATAATACCAAATCTGCTTAGCTGTTGCCACAGTGAATAATCCTCCATATAACCCTATACGCCACACCCTCTTCTCTTACTCCAACTTCTTCCATTTTATTATGCCAAACATCTCAATCTGGACTCTCTGACTTACAAAGCCTCTATCATGAGCTGTCCATATGATGTACTTATTCATGACCCTATTCATTCTCGTCATGAACACAGACAACCTCAACATCTTAATCTGCTACCTCCAGCTCTACAGGCTTTACTTATGTCTTTTATTGTTTCTAAATGATAAAACATCTCACCACTATCTTGAATTTCTGTGGTACTCTTTTTGTTTACGCGTGTGAACTCAAACAATGGCCTAATTCTAGTGAACTGGCCATTGTCAAGCCCTTTATTGTGTTTGTAAAAAAGTCTGAACACGGTTGTCTTGTCTCATTTCCAGCACAGACAGCTGCTCAGAGACTGCTTCATGGTGGAGTTGGTGGAGGGCTCCAGGAAGCTCCGTCACGTCTTCCTGTTCACGGACCTACTGCTGAGCACAAAACTCAAGAAACAAGGCATGGGGTGAGTGTGAGGAACATGTGACCAAACGTGACCAATCACAGATTTCTACATAATGTCAGGGGTCACTCGAGTCCGTGAAAACACAAATGTTTTAATGCAGGGGTGTCCAAACTGTCCATAATAACGTCCAGTTAATCCCTACGGTCACTTGATGTTGGCCTCTCACATTTTTCAATAAACCTTTTTAGCATATATACTTAAATACAACATACAGTACAGTACAGTATTTACATACTGTTGCAGTTGAGGGGACATTTATATGCCAATCTCATTGATTCATCAGGAAAGGGCAGCAGTATGACTGTAAGTGGTACATCCCTTTGGACGACCTCACCTTTCAGACTCTGGAGGACTGTGAGTCGACCCCCATCCCTCTGGTCCAGGATGAGGAAATAGACGCCTTGAAGATCAAAATCTCCCAAATCAAGAACGACATCCAACGAGAAAAGGTAATGAATAAACACATTACTCAGAACAAAACAGGGAACTAAAACTATCATGCGACTCTAGTCTGTGCAGGGGGATTGTGTCTAGACACCATCTGAGTAACTTTTAACACTATTTTTGTTGTTTACAGAGAACGACTAAAGCTCCTAAAGTAATTGAGAGATTGAGGAAGAAGTTGTCCGAGCAAGAGTCGATGCTACTCCTCATGTCACCCAACATGGCTTTCAGAGTGGCCAACAGAAACGGGAAGGTGAGTCCCAAGAAGTGTTAAGAGAGATCACATTTCTCATAGAATAAATACAAAAAATAAAAAGAATAAATTCCTTTGTTACAAACCTGAGCTGCCTGACCAAACATTTGTTATAGAATTAAAAAATATAATAATGAAACTCAAAAAACTCAAAAAGAGATTTAGACTTTTGTTTCAGTTTTGAGATGATACAAATCTGTGTAGTGTGCCCTTTGGTGACATGTTGACATATATAAGTATGAACTAACCCACATTAAATTGGGTATGATGATGAGATGACCTTTAAACACTATAAAAGGCAATACACATTCGACAGAGCTCGGGTAAATACATCTTAAGCCATATTTTTCCGACCCTGCCTATGTGTCTAAGCAATAAACCTCCAAAGCTGGTTTCTTTGAAGTCATTAACTGTGTGTTTTCTTCAGTTGTGAAAAAGGCACAAAAACTGCTCAAAATGTAAACATTCATTCTTCTACCAATCGGATTTGTGTATTTGCTGCCATCTGGTGGTAAAAAGGATGAACTCTGTCATATTTTCCAGGGTTTTACCTTCCTGATTTCGTCTGATTATGAACGAGCTGAGTGGAGGGAGATCATCCGAGAACAGCAGAAGAAATGTCAGTCTTCTCTTATTTATTTCAGAAAATTAGACAATTCTCGATCTCTGTGTTTAACACTGTCACTGTGCTTTGTTAGGTTTTAAAAGCTTCTCTCTGACTTCTCTGGAGCTACAGATGCTCACTAACTCCTGTGTCAAACTCCAGACGGTGCACTCTATACCACTGACTATGAGCAAAGAAGGTACACTACAGTTGTCTTAATATGTACAATCAAGTAGGCTAATCAATTAATCTGTCCTATTGATATTACAGATGATGAATCTCCTGGTTTATATGGTTTCCTGAATGTCATTGTCCACTCTGCATCAGGCCTCAAACAAAGCCTAAGTATGTTTTTTTTAATACTAAACTAAATGTGCACTTAATGTAGATGTATTAAACCTGCAAGCACTCTCGCCTCACAGCAAGAGGGTCCTGGGTTTGATTCCCGGACCAGGCAGTCGGGGCTCTTCTGTGTGGGGATTGCATGTTGTCCCAGTGTCTGCCTAGGTTTCCTCTGGGTACTCTGGGACTCCCCTGAAAAAGAGATTCTGAATCTCAGTGGGACTTTACTGTTAAAAAAAAAAATCTAAACCCAGGCTAAAAGGGTCTAAACTAGAATTCAGTATAAGAATAATCTAAGATGTACCATAGTTGATTTTATGCTCTGATGTAGTATTGCTGTGTTTGCAATCTCAAACATGGCAGTAACAATAATTTTGCATTGCTCAGCACAGCTCTATTGTTAATCATATCCCTGCTAATGCTAACAGGTGGCACGTGTTGTACTTGACTCTCTCTCCGTCATCTGTGAGGGCAGCTGCTGGAGTGGGATTAGCTGAGAACACTGTGTACAAGCCTCCTCAAATATGTCTTACCAACTACTCCACCAGTTTACTTTCTACCAACCAAATACAGGCTTGTTTTAACAGGCTCATGAGTTTGTACAAGACAGGATACAGATAAAAATAACATAACAATGATCAAATCTTGCTTGCAATTATATGAAGCAAAAAAGGGGATAATTCACCCGTTTTTAATCTATACGCTAGAGCCGGGGTGGGCAAACTTTTTGACTCAAAGGCCACATGGGGTTTAAAAATGTGCCAAGTGGGCCGGCTGATATTGTATTCTTTGTAAACTGCCACCATTTCTTGAGAAATGAGATACAGCCTTTGATCGGACCTCAGCGAAAACATATGTCGATGTGGAGTTAACTGTTTTCTGCAGGTTATAACAACGTGAGTGAGAAAATGGCAATATTATATCATTTAAAAAAATATGAGAAAATGCTTGGCGGGCCAGATTAAAAAGCCCCCGGGTCGCAGTTTGCCCACCCCTGCCCTACATACTGTGGCATATGTAGGAAAATGATCAAGGTGCCTTGTCTTGTTCTCTAGACCTGTACTGCTCACTGGAGGTGGATTCATTTGGTTATTTTGTGAACAAGGCCAAGACAAGAGTGCATCGAGACTCAATTGAACCAAACTGGAACGAGGTAAGATAAACAAATATAGGATTCCCCAAAATCTTAAAAAAAAAAGCTATTTTAAATGCGTATTTTACTTTATTTTTAGGAATTTGAGATTGAACTGGAGGGCTCACAGACTCTGAGGCTGCTCTGCTATGAGAAGTGCAGCAGTAAGTCTAACAAGAGCAAAGAAGATGGAGAGCTCACAGATAAGATCATTGCCAAAGGCCAGATAAAGGTATGTAGTCTGTTTTAAAAGCTGAAATTATACCCTCTAATGCGGGATTTAGACTTTTTATTGAAATTCATGGCTATGCTTGTTTGGGAAATGTGGGTCAGCCTTTGAAACGTGCTTGAATTTGACCTGGAAAGGTTGCTATTATCGATCACTGTTACTATGTGATGTGAACCTTTGGGGCTAATCCTGTCCTGTGGGATGATTGTAGTTGAAGCATTAATCTGATATGGTTTCAGTGGGTCGAGAGCCTCACCTTTATGTTGTGACAGAGGCTGGATTAGACTCAGCTTTGACCAAATGTGGCCCTTGGCATCACCTCAAACCATGACACACTCCAGATCTCCTTTGATCAAGAGTGAAGGGATTTCCCCAGACGGACAGGTGGCAAAAGAGATGGCTTAGAGAGCAAGAGCCTACGAGTCCTGGCATCCCAAATGTGTTTTGGGAGCAAAATAATATACAAACTAATTGCTCTCACCACTACATGTGGACAGTTGTTAGGAGTACACTGTCTAATTCTGACATTCTAAACAGTGCATCTCCAAATCAGGTCTGATGGCAGAGTGGCTAGAGCTCCTGCCTCTCTCTCTTTCAACATAGACTTTGTTGGTTTGATCATCAGGTCAGCTAATGCACAATCTCTCTGGTTGGAGTCTGTCCAACTTGCATATTATATATTAGGTTAATTGTTGACAGTAAATTGGTGAGAGTACATTTTAAATCTAAAATAAAAGTATTTTTGCATAGGTAAGTATAAGTATACAGTTACAAATATGCTATTACTTGTTTTAATGGACACTTCTTAGTCTTTTTGGCCCTGGATGAACCTGTGTAAGTCACGGGCCTCTCTCCTCTGACGGTGAGCAGTGACAGGAGAGAGTGCGTTGGTAATGAGGGTAGGAGGAGATTCACTGATAATCCCTAAAATCCATCTGGAACTGGAACAGCAGGCAGCAACGTGGTCCGCGGCCTTTTGTTTTGTTCTGACTCTGAATTTGATCTGAATTCAGGTTTTGTGTCCAACAATGGAAACAGTGTTTTATGCAGATTTGAGCTGGCTTTGCAAATGAAGAGTTTTCTATAATCGTCTAAACTGTGGCTTTTTCGAATTGGACCTAACTTGGAGTTTAACATCTTGAAGAAGCTGTATACGAGCACTGGATATGTTACTTTCTGCACCTGTGACATTGAGTAGACAAAAGAGCCTAAAGTCATTAAGGATGAGTGATTTTAGTCCTAATGAGGAAAGTGTGGAGCGAGTCGGCAGCCCTCTGGGGCAGTACAGGGACTCAGGTCAGAGGAAAAGCCCCAACACCGGAGTGCGACTCTGGGACAGGGTCCGGGGCACACTCCTCCGGCCAAAGGTAACATCTGCAATGAATATTGATGGGTTCTTTGTGAATTCCTATAGTGAATGAGATGGGAAAGTATATTTTGTATTATTTTAAGGGGAACAGGCTTAAAAAGCTTGATCTGCATTGGTGAGAGTTTATGTTTAGGTGACAAAAGCATTGACATACAGTCAAGACCGCTGTGTAGTCTAATTTCTACTCTAGCTGTCAAGAGACATGTATTGAAGCCAGTACTAATGTAATGGAGTAAATCTTACTAGATACTGTCCCTCTCTGTATGTTGAGCTGGTCATTGTTTTGTCCGTCTTAAATACTTATGTAAGTAAAATGATTTTCACTGAACAAAGGATTAAGTGAATGGGATTTGGTGTTTTCTTTGGGAGAACAACATCTGCCACATTGGACTAATATGATGTTATCACACCAGTTCAACAATCTGAATCTGAAAACAAAGGTTCATCAACTGTGTGGTTCTAAGTAAGGCTGCAGCTATTGATTATTTCTCATAGATTAATCGTTGGGTAAATAGGATTTTTTACAAAACTTGAACCAGGAAAAGCTAAAACTATGCTACCGAAGGACTTTTGGATAGAGCATACTTGGAGACAAAGACGTTGTTTCTTAAATGTACATTTTTGGCCTAATTCCTGCTCTGCGTAGGTTGTAAAACCCTTTTCTCTCTGCAAATGGCATGTTTTAGAGAGTCTGTATATGGAACTCCAGTTAACGATTATCGATTACTAAATTGGTTTACGATTATTTCAATAATCGATTAATCGTGATTAACCGGATTACTTGTTTCAGCCCTAGTTATAATTGGTTATAGTGTTTGCGTTATATTTTGTGCCAGAGTTGACAGAATATGAGTTTTATTTTGTATGAATTACAAATATTGCTCTATACTAAATCCTTCTTGTTCTTTTTCAGTTGGACCCCCAGACTTTACAAAATAAAGACTGGCAGAGGACTGCCATCGCTATGAATGGGGTAAGTAATAGGTTTGATTGTGTAAAGAATGCATTGCATGTAATATTTTATTCCTACTCCCAAAATTAGTTAGGCATTGGCAAATAATAAATTAGAAAATGATTGACTTTCTTGACTTATTTCAGATTGAGGTGAAACTTTCAATAAAGTTCACGAGCCGAGAGTTCAGTCTGAAGAGGATGCCTTCAAGGAAACAGTCGGGTGTCTTTGGAGTAAAAATAAACGTGGTGACAAAGTATGTATTGTTAAAACTATAGCTAATTTATGACTATGCAGTATATAATACCTTTGTTTTTGTCAGGAGAGAGCGCTCAAAGGTGCCTCTGATTGTGAGACAGTGTGTGGAGGAGATCGAGAGGCGAGGGATCGATGAAGTGGGGATCTACAGAGTTTCTGGAGTGGCTACAGACATCCAGTCACTGAAGGCTGCCTTTGATTCAAGTATGTTTAACATAAACATGTGTTTACCTTTGTTGTAATGAACCAGTTAAATTCAGTGGCATTTATTTAGTGCATGATTTAACACGGCACATTAAAGCCATAGAATATGTTCATCACAATGTTTCAGTCAATTTTACCATTTCTCTGCAGATAACAAAGATGTGTCTTTGATGATGAGAGAAATGGATGTTAATGCGATTGCTGGGACACTGAAGCTGTACTTCCGTGAACTTCCTGAGCCTCTTTTCACTGATGAGCTGTACCCAAACTTTGCTGGAGGCATTGGTCAGTGGCTTTTGTACTTATTTATATATATATATAAATGTGTTGTTATATTTAATGTACTAAACATGATTTCAATGTTTTCTTACAGCACTTTCTGATAGTGTGGCCAAGGAGAGCTGCATGCTGAACTTACTGCTCTCTCTGCCTGAACCCAACCTGGTCACTTTCCTTTTTGTGCTTGACCATTTGAAGAGGTAAGTGTCACTTGACTAGTCTGGTATACGGGTCCCATACGAACTTAAATTTATCATATTTTCCATTTTATTCCAGAGTTGCTGAAAATGAGAGCATTAATAAGATGTCTTTGCACAACCTGGCCACAGTGTTTGGTCCCACATTGCTTCGACCATCAGAAAAAGACAGTAAACTCTGTAACAGCCCACAGCCCATCTCCATGAATGACTGCTGGTCTCTGGAGGTCATGTCCCAGGTGAGAATTATCCAGAAAATCCTCGACTAGATAGTAAATATATGTGCAAAGTGTTTCAGTTCTGACCCTCTGAGACTACTTTTGATTGAAGTTTAAACAACAAAACATTTGTATTATTATTCTCTCTCTGCACAATAATGAAATAATGTTGTATTTATCTCAACAATACAACTATTGTTAATAAAATGCTGCCCTAAATTGTAAAAAATAACCCATTATACTGTATAACTATTCCCTATGTTTTCCCCATGTGTGTGTGTCTTTAGGTCCAAGTGCTCCTCTATTTCCTGCAACTGGATAGCATCCCGACTCCAGACAGCAAGCGCCAAAGCCTTCTCTTCTCCACTGAAGTATAACAGATACGAAATAAATAAAGCATTTACTTTTTACCAAATAGTTGCAGATGAATGGTGCTGAGCAGCTGCTGGTTTACTTAGAACGACGTTGCACAGTATGGCCACCAGAGGGAGTCAACAACACAAATCTGGTCCATTTGTTAAAGCCCATTGTGTGATTTGTTTACCTTTTTTTCTTTCAACTAAATCATTCATTCCTTTTTTTCTTTATTTTTACTTGAGTGCTTTTGTTAAACACTTAACTAAACACTTAACTTAACACTTCTGTCACTGTGCACATTATTTCCAAATTCAAAATGGGGGTTACCGTTTTGCTGGATTTGTATGGATGGATGGTGGATGTGGATGGATGGTGTATGTGGATGGATGGTGGAGAAATTATTTTTGTATGTTTTGTTGAAAGCTGTGCCAATGTTTCCCTGCTGAGGACCAATAGCATTTCATTTAATTTTATGTTTACACTCTTCATTTGGTAAAGAGACTGAATGACCGCTGTAGTTGTCGCTTAACATGCAGGCATGTTGAACTCAAGTGTATGTTTTTTCTGGTTTAGTATGAGCCAATGAGACAATAGCAAATCACAACAAGATTGAGGCTATGTCCATACTAATATACTTCGTTTTATAATCTTTATATTATTTGCTGTATTGCAGTGTTTATTCTACTGTGTTTTTAAAATTGCTTTGGAAATACTGCCATATACCACATTATTTTACAGGGGCTATGCTCAGAAATATACAAATTTGGGAGCATTCCAGTTGGATAAGAGACTGAATACACTCTCCTATTCCCTCTAAGTAAAAATGACCACACTGTTTGTTTGTGTGTCAGGTCAAAGGACATGCCAGTGAATGCCTTGAAAGATGCCTATTTGTCTTGGAATGTGCTTTAAATTGCATTATGACACAATATTCCCAAATCTTAGTTGAATCCAAAGTATGTGGCATGGGAAATCATGTATGAAGCCTTGTGGTAATTGTTATATGATTTTAATGTTTTTATTCTGACTTATGTTTTACAATGAAAACGCATTAGTGTGGACACAGCCCATCTCTGCTGTTGAAGTCATGTTTGTCCTTTAGTTTTTTTCTCTTCAACCTTTCTTCTACGGCTAATTCCTCTGTATCAGTGTTACATACTACATTCCTTGTCTAATACTGAAACCGAAACACACACATACACTGCTGTTGCTGAGATTAGTCTTATCTGTACCTCGGTGGATTTTTAAAGACCCATATCTCACACTCGCTGGTTATTACTACATTTATCTTCCATATTCTCAGTGTTACTTAAAACCTCTGTGAAAGCACAACATGTCAGTGCAAGTATTCAACTGTGTATTAGCTGAGCACACTGTAACCATATATGACAAAAGCAATAACTGTTGATCCATGTTATAAGCAGTGACCAATGTGTATAATATGTAATAGTGTAAATAAAACTAGGTAATAATATAGTCATTGTGTGTTTTGTCAATGGGAATTTTTAAAGGTGGCTTGTAAAGGTGTCTCCAACACATTTGCCCAGAGGAAGTGTCTAAGGGAAGAGGGGAATCTACAGAATCAACCATGTAGTAGAAAGATAAGAACATCAACAATATAAAACAAGCAGAATAAAAGCCAATAGAAAATCACATGGTCCACAGTTTAGGGGCTCTAACTGAGAATGCCCAATCTCAAGTTAAGAGTCTGGTGGAGGGAACTGACGTGGAGACACAAGGTCACAGATGTACGAGGGAGTAAGGACATGGAGGGCTTTAGAAGTAATAGTAGTTTATGTCTTTCTGAGCCAGTTAAAAGTCTCACGGCAGAGTTTTGGATGAGCTGGAGACGGCTCAGCCCAGAGTATAGGGCATTACAGTAGTCAAGTCAAGGAAAGTAGAGGAAACAAGATCATGGGTGACTTTTCCAGGTCAGTGAGGGAGATAAAACGTTACATTTTTACAGTCATTCTGATCTGATAAAAACGTGATTGCACAACTTTTGTAATGTTTTTGTCAAAGGTGAGTTGTGAATCTAAAATCACGCCAAAGTTACGGGTTGAAGGTTGTACATGGATAGCTAAGCTACCAAGACTAGTATGTATATTTTGGGTAATGTGAGTTGGGCCAAATACAATTATTTCTGTTTTTGTCTCATTGAGTTGAAGAAAATTTTGTGACATCCATAATGTCGGCCAATCAGTTTAAAACAGAAGAAAGAGATTCTGGGTTGTTTTCAGCTAAGAGAACATAAAGTTGTACCAAACGTGGGTTATAAATAGGTTGAATGTAAATGCAAAATGTTTGGCCTTTTGAAGTCTAAAACCCAACCCTAACCCACAATAAAAAACATTGGTTTATACTGCACACAGTCTTGGATTATTTCAGGCATAACTGAGATATTTAAATCTACTAACAATAAATTAAATGAAAAATAGACTTTTGGGAAAAAATAAATGCATGATGTTAACGCTCCTTTTCAACTAAGAAAAGTATTCATTTTTTACAAAGAAATTACCTTTTACTCAATTTGTAAACACAGACACAGTACAATCGTATAAGTACAATTTAACTGAATTGACACTCATTTTGAAGTTGTAAAAACTATGTAGTACTTTGTTACCGTTTTTTTAATCTCTGAAATTAGCTTATATCAGTTAGAAACATGCAATTAATTCTACAATAAGCTACTTATAAGTGTGTGCTTAAAGCTTACTTTCATATTTCCTAATTAAAAGTCCATATACATCTAGGAGGCAGTAATGTACAGAGAGAGCCAGTGTGCAGAGGGTGATGCTGAGGTGATGCAAACATTGGTGGAGGCTGGCTTTACTCACAGAGGACAGGGGCTCATTCTGCTGCTGCCAACTCCGAGGAGCCCACAACCCAGACCAATGCTGCCTTCCTCCCGACCCAGCGGGGTTTACAAGCTCTCACCGACCACCAATGACGAGTTACTGGGATTATAACATCAGAGTCAAGTCAATGGGGGAAATCCAGGTAAGATAAATTAACCCCAATGACAAAGATCTCTATTTTGCCGGCGATGCTAACGCTAACATCAGGTTAGCAACTAGCTCTAGCGAAGATTTTTGACAGCTCAGGTCAAACATAACGCACAAAATAAGCCTATAATTACAGTATCATATTCGAATCAAGTGCTGTAATCTAGTTTTAACTTGTTTTTTGCATCAGCGTTGTAAAAAGACTCGTTTACCTAAACAGTAAAGTAAAGTTACAAAAAGCAAATACATCTGCACCGGAAACGCCCTTTTAGAGCTTCATTATGAAGCTCCTTTATTTGAATGTGTCAAATCCCAATCGTTAAAAAAATATAACGACCTGGAATTGCTTGTATTATGTCATTTTTTAGGTGAAAATACACGATGTTGAGTTTTACATTTTGATTTTGTTGTGAAAAGGATTTGCTTAACCGGAAATGGGTTGGCTGACATTCCGTGGCTACAGCTAATGCTAACTAGCATTTTTTTTGTATTATGCTACTTTGCTTCTAAGTTGCCGTTTCGGTCCTGATTTGCACACGTAGCATGTGATAACATAGTGTCCCCTTCATGTTCAGAAGCATATTTAATGAATATATCTGTTAACCTGCGCTATACAACTGTAGTATAATGTCAATGCTGCTTGTTTTTTCTTTTGTAGGTGTAGCCCCGAGACAATGTAATTCTGCCATCCCCCTAAGTCAACACTGTTTATGTTGTCAGTTGTCTGTCATTGTCAATATTGAAGAAACTACTATTTTGAACCAAAGTGCTATAATCCCCCCTTTACTTTGCCTTGTCCTCTGCCATTCTTAAGTATTTTTTAAACCCAAAGGTAACCAGAGATGTCCAGAGGTTTTCTCAGCACAAATGACTGATGTTACAAATGTACTGCCAAACTAAATCTTGTCAGCTTCTATCCCTAGACCCCAAGTGCTATTACATATAATTGAAGCCATAATATTATTCCTAACAACAACAAACAGCGCTTAACCTTGAACAGTTTACTAGTTTTAAGTAAACTAATAAACTACACACTTGGTTAAGACCAAATGTATAGAGATCTTACAAAGTCTGTCAGTTTTGTCTTTTCATTTGCCATTTGACTTAAAGGGTTATAAAAGTCACAATATTAATGGTGTGGAGCTCTTCCTTATTTGCTTGGACTTTAGTGTCTGTTGAGAACATGGTTTAGCTACAGTGAAAGGATGCCAAAAAATGATGACTATGTCCCTGTTGGGGTCATCAAATCATCCACCTCATAGTGTGCAGTGATTGGTAGAAAGGTTTTATGCCAGATGCCAATCCTAACACAACCCCCTCCATTTATCTGGGCTTGGAACTGGCACAAAAGCTAAACTGGCTTCTATCCCCCTGTAGCTAGATTAAATGTATTTTTTTTCTATAAGTGAGCTCACCAGATTATCCTGCAAACAACAAAGTTCAGTTCCAATTCTTGCCTTGTAATTGTGATACAACAGTAATCTAATTATAGTTAAAACATTCTGAGACGTTTCAAGCAAAAATATTGCAAGGTTAGTTCTCTTCTCTTTCTGTCTCTATCTGAGTGGTGCCTGTTTGTCCTTGTGCTCACAGCCACCCTTTTACGGTACACAGGACTTTTTTTTTTACTAGAGACGCCACAACAGGATGCTGATGTTATGGCAAGGAAGTGCCTCCCAGCAGTTAAACCAAGAATGGGGAAGGCCAGCATCAAGGGGGTATTTATGAGTGACAAGACCCACCTCCTAATTTTCTCAGGAGTAACTTTGGAGATTTCTTCTTCTTTGGCAACAGCTTCTCTCTTTTGTTGAGCGAAACACTACACACACTCTTGGAGTCGGTCCACAGCATTCATCAGTGGTGAAATCAAACACTCTTACCCCATTTAATTTGAATTACAACAAGTGTTACAGTCTTAATGTCTCTGTGGGAGAGGGAGAGTCATTTGGCTAATGTTCTTTCAGTCTTTGTAGCTGGTATCACATCTATTCCAACTCAGCATACTACTGAACAAACAAATAAGTCACATCTAACCATTTAGCGTTGTAGATTCAGACATTTGGGATTGAGCCTAATAAATTGGCACTTCTGTGGTCTTCTGCTGCTCTAGCCCACCTACTTATGTTTTGTCTCGTCATTCCAGTTATTGATGGATTAATGTGTTAAATATACTCACCTTGATTCTGATACTTTTTTTATTTATTCTGATGCTTGGTTTGATGTTCTTACAATCAGATAAATAGGCTGTGGCAAAATTATGTGGTTTAGAATTACTTAACTATTGAAGTTTTAATAGATTTAGTTTTTATCAGCAATACTGCACATCAGTTTCTTTTCAACGTACACGTTTATCACATTGTACAAGTTAAAAACATCTTGACAACCTTGTATCATGGGAACAGCTATTTTATCTATGTTTTCACGTCATTGAAATAGCATTGGACTGACATGATAATCTGAGAGCTGCGTACAGTTGGGAGAGTCAAATGAATGTAGCTGACTTTGGCCTATTTAGCTGAACTGTTGGTCCCCGGTCTATTCATCCCCAGTGAAAAGATGAGGGCTGAACTAAAGCTATTTCTAAAGCTGTTTCTGACATCTGCATTCACAACAACACTGGGGATTTGTCGAGTGCATGTGTCAGTAATGGATGAAAACGCCCTGTACATTGGACCACTCCAACACATGCAAATAAAGTCAGAAGTTTTACAAAGCAAGTTTTTGACATACGTGAACCAGTTAATGAATGCTTTTATCTCTAGTTTTCAGTCATTTCAGTCTGCCTTTGAGTCTTAAGTTCAAGTTTAGTGCCCTATTAGATCCTGGTTTAGTTCTGGCGTAGTACTTGGTTAAGTCCTCAACTGTTCCCTTACTTCAGCCCTCACTGAATTTCTGTTTTGTTTGGGGACAATCCTAATTTCATCCTCGCCTGGTTGGGTTCTCTTTGTGGGGTAGGCGCTAGGATCTGGATTACTTTTGTTTTGGGCCTTTTTTGGTCATAGATTAATTTAGGTTCATGCAATTTACTTTTGGTGTAGTTCATCCATTTGTTGTCTCTCACTTATTACAGTTAATGGTTGTGAGTTACTGAAGTTAATCCCACCAATTTATGGGGCCTCAAGTGGACAATGGCTAGTTACAGAGACAGGGTAATTCTTGTCAGCTTGCCTCTAACCATTCAGTCCCCGTGCACCACTTGAGAAATTGAATCTAATAGCCATACCCTCATATAATAGTAAAGCATGCAGTCTTCGTCCAAACAAAAAAGTAAGGGGTATATTTGGGCCACTAGGGCTACTAAACCATCATTTCTACCCATTTTTTACTCTCTGTGTTCAACTTTTTGACTAAAATGCAGCGCTGCCTTTCTGTATTTTTGTTTCATTATAAGTCACAGGGCGGGGTATCAGACGTTGGCGTATTCTCCTCCAACAGCTGCATCTAATTTGAATCATTTTGTTTACTTATCCAAGATTCAATGATACTGAGATGGTTGAGCTTTGCAAACATCTCTGAAATGGCCTCATTATTATTTACTACATTTATTTATTCCCCAAAAATCAGTAAGCAGTAAGCTTAGGGACTCTGTATGCCTTGGAGCTTTCATTGTAGTTACTGAAGCTTCCTGTATATGCTATATTTCAATTTTCCTCCAAGTCAATGCTAAAGTACTTATGTCCAGCTGCGTCTCTAATCACTTTTCATGCTTCAGAAAATCAGGTTATCCACAGACCTGGATATAAAAATCTGTGAACAAAGCACTTTATAAGGAGTTGTTATTTGGTTTTGGCCACTATTAAGGCAGCTGAAAAAATGTACTTTCCAGCCAAGTGCATTTAATTTATTGATATAGGAATCATCTGTCTCCATCTCCAATCTTCTAATCAGACCTGCATTGGTAACTGGCTGCGGAATTTCATAAAATTGTTATTAGGCATTTTTTCAAGGTCATTTGATTAGAGTTTGAATTCTTGGTCATTTATAGCAACCAGATCATTGCATTTTTGCCTTGGAGAGTGTGTTTAAAGTGCATGTGTGGTCTGTGAGAAAAACAGATACTTTTGACTTTCTTTTTCTGTTGTGAAGATAAGCTAGGACTTATCAACTAATCAACAAACATGATCAACTGGGACCCAAAGTTATCCCTTTTGTTGCTTAAGTAGTTTACATAAGTTTAGTTTACATTCTATTATCTTGTCTACGCTATAATCTTCATTCTATCATAAATTTACCTAATCCAAATTACATCATGTATACAAACACAAAATATAATATTTCCACAATTTATTTATTTACAACCCCACAGATGAGAATGAGATTATATATATATATATATATGTATGTATGTATGTATGTATATGTATATATGTATATATGTATGTATATATGTATATATGTATGTATGTATGTATGTATATATATATGTAGCATGCCCCACGAATGAAGAGTAGGCTTTTACTGATGGTTTTGTGGCTTTTATTTGCTAAACCGTGCCGTACAACCAATTGACAACCACCACCACCGTAAGAGCTGAAATAGCAA